>KZ062218.1:0-28729 GCA_002091835.1 Anopheles maculatus
GGTTCATGCACCACCATGCCTGGATCTTGCGGGAACGATGCACACTAGGATGAGGGTGACGCGCCTGTGCGCAACGTCCACTAACAACAACGGGGATGTAGTTTACGAGATACGAAATTCATTTTCGTGCAGTGCACCAGCGTGCCTATCTCGCAGCGTTCAACGGCGGTATTCTGTTAGGATTAGAAGGGTTGAGGATATTCGAAATGTCGATATAAAAAAAACACTGCTGTCAACTTCGGTAGATGTCGCTCTAATGCAACGACACGGCGACCACAGGTTTATAAACACAACAAGTGACAACTTCAAACACAAGCACGCACACACGGGAAGAAGCTGCTGTTCATTTGGTCGTCCTCCGTACGAACTACGCTTCGAACACTCAATCACATACGCCGAGCAGAGTACGCGACTAGAGCCGCTCGCGGACCGATCCTTCCTCGTTATGACCTTGACGTGGACTAACCGTTAGTGGCGCCTACCAGCCTTGGCAAACAGAGACGCACACAAAATCGAGCGGCAAACCAGCGGGAAAGTGAGTACTCTCGCGAGCGCAAGCTCATACAACGCATTTTGTTTTTTTTGTTGTTTTTCGTTCACGCAGTCGCAACATTCGCCACTTTCCTTTTGCCTCACGGGCGTTACCAGCAGCACTGGCAGGTGCTGAAGTCCGTGCCCCTGGCATGCATTGGCTGGCGTATCTGCCGAGGGGGAATTTTTACATGGCCACCGTCTTGTAAGGTGGAAAAGTTGCGAGCAAAACAAAAAAAAGTGCACCACATCCACTGCGTGCATGTTCGCCTTCGCCGCGCCAAACAACCGACCAACATCCACACTTCGGCCGAACTCATCACCGCCCGCACGCGTAATGAGCGTTTTGCATGTACGTGGAGCAAAACGCAAATGTGATCTGCTTTTTGTCGGAGCTAATGAATGAAAAACTTCACCACAGCTCCAACATACCATGTGCTCCGGCTCTCTCCACATGGACGGTTTGGAAGAGAAACCGTTGGGTGAGCGACGCGTTAAATACTTGCACCACGATCTGGCACGGTACGATGTAATACATTCGCGGACACAACAACCAAAGCCTTTGACCGATGTATCACAAGTACTGGACCGAATGTTGTCCGCGCAAGTTGTTGAACTCTCGAGACGTTGTTCTCTCGTTCCATACCCTACCCTCCAACGCGCCAACGGTCATTCGCTTCCTTTCAGGTCGGATTGGGTTTCGTTCGGTCAGACCACTGAATGTACACAATTGAGTTTTACTTTTTGGAGACAGCAACAGCGTTCTGTCCAGTTATGCGCAACCTTACAGCGTTGGAGGTTCTGACATATAGGATCTAAAGGAAGGAAAAAAATATATATCCCGAGCGCGAAACGGTAGATTTCCGCCATACTTCGCTGACCAGAACACAGCAACCCGGGGTCCGGTTGTTGACTCATAAACCCGTTCTACAAGACTGCCCGCCAGTCGCAAACGGTACCTTAGAGAGCTGATATGAAGCTTCCCTGAAGGAGGGGAGGTCATTCCGAAATCAAATTCCGCGTGCAGCCAAATATCGCGATCGCTGTATGGAGCCTACTGACACATCTAAATATGGCGTCTCGCTGTGTTTTTAGAATCACGCTTCAAGATGTTTATCGAAACATTTCGCAAAACGGTGCTGTGCACGAACCGAGAGAGACTGCAATGGGTTGCTGCAGTTTTACGGCTAAAAAAGTGGTCAAGGTTCTTGCAATAATGATGCTGACTACTAGTATCGGGCTTTTTCGAGAAATGTGTAGGTGAGAAAGACATGCAAATACAAATCGAAGACGAATGGAAATCGCTTGCAGGGATAAACTGTTTGACACAATTCCAGAGTGCGCAAAAAGCTTCAAGTTAGGTTTTAGGTACAAGCTTGTCTAAATCTTGGTTGAATACTTATCTTCCCTACAACCAGAAGGCAGTCGCACCATGCGATCAAAACAAATTTCTTTTTCGAAATTACGACCATCTCTAGGTCACTCAAACACGCACGGCGTGCATCAGAAAGTTACAAACCCGTCGAGCGCCGGTACCGGTCGATGTTTATCTCTTCCAATCATTACTCACAAATTTTCCCCGACGCTATTTACTGTTACAGCCATTACCGTAGACGCGCGTATCTCTCGCGTATGCCCTAAACACTGCTATCATTGCATCCGATTCTAATTTCTCATGGCCCGCCTGTGGTCACTCGGCGCCCATCTTGGAGATCATCTTTACGGTTCTCTTTCCACTAATGAGTCCCTCTGTGCTCGGTACCATGTATTGACAGGGTGTACTTTCAACACTGGAGACACGAGGCTTCAGCGAAAAATGGTTCTATACTGAAACGCAACCTCTTACCAACCGCCGAATGGACTCCCCCTTTTGTTGCCTTCAAACTAGACATTCGTTTCCAGTATTTCTTGCCCAACATTAACTCTCCGTTTGACGTGCGTACGAAATGAAACAAACCACACAAAAAAACACCACCAGTAAGGTTTGCTCCTACCGCTGTGCACCTTCGAAATGTGCCGTGTACCAACTACTGGGAACCAAATATAATTAGGTCAGTCATGAAGAAGTCTCGTGAGGTACCTTCGAGCTATGTGAGTCGCGCGAGGCGACCTCACTGAGTGGGTAATGAACAGAACCAAACCAAAAAAAAAACGATTCACAACTAAAACTAGGTTTCATGAAAACAATCACGAACCATCCTCGGACCAGCTGCCGGTTACATCAAAGGCCGGTAAAAATTACTCTTTCTCGACAAACGGTCTCTTGCTTCCAAAAACCGAGCGCGATGTTTTGCGCGAAGCATAAGCAACGCGTGATTTCGTAGTTCGATCTTTGATGGATGAAGGAATCTTCAGGTTTTTTTTTTAGTTGTTGTTGCTGTTGGCAGATCGATCCGATCGATCGCTCCCGTGATGTTGCTAAATGGGGCTAGCTTTCCATCATTTAGATGAGGGACTTTGCTCATCCCAGCTATTTTCACTGTACGGGGTAAATGGAGATCAATGTAAACCCGGTACCTGATGCTCGTCCCATCTCGAATACCTATTAGATATTCCCCTTTGGACATGATCTTCCCTTCAACTTCGCCAGAGCACGGCGCTTAAGTACATCGCGAAGAGTTTTGCACCCTATTCCAGGAATCTCACCGCCAAAACTCCATGCTCAAGTACCTAAAAAGATACCGTTAAAGAGATTGGGCTTCTCAAGCGAGGGCTTCCACCCAGACGAACGGAGTCGTAAAACAATCGAATAAAAAGTTAGCGCGGATGTGAAATGACGAACTGAGGTTTTGCGTGAAGTGGACAGCGGGAAAAGCAGCTGGAACATTGCCGTGCAAAGCAAGCCCGCGTCGAACCTTTGGCTGCCTGCGTTTAGGTCAGCGTTTGGTACGGCGGAAATGGTAGGAACAGTGGCCGAGCACAACCACAACGCTACGGCCCGGTGTCCGGTAGAAGGATTGTATAACAAAACCGCAGCAAAGGCCACACACTCGTCGTTTTGTAGGTCACACGCGGCCACAAACCACACGCGCAACCCTTTTTCTCCCGAGGGCAACGGAATTTGCTAATGGTGAGTGATTCGACACTATTTTACGAATTCTCGCAAGGTTCGTTTGTTCGTTGTAACAGAGATTTTCAGATGTTGTGATAATACTGTTACGTGAGACAGCTGCTTTAGAAGATCTCAGCTTTTAATGCTTGTAAACGTCACGCCGCTTGAGGTGATTGCTATATAAATTTGGTGTCTCGGTACATTGAGATCCCATTACTGGATGCACCGGCTAATGAAGTTAACACATCGAGCATTATCGTGAAAGTGATATCATGAATCATACACCGGAAAACTGCTACACCCAGTACAGCCACCTTGAGCAAACTTTCTCAATCGTGCAGAATGTAATCGAAACCAGCACAGTGTGTCGTAAGACGCTTATCGCTCAATTAAGTCGCATCTTCGGCAACATGCCAGCCAGAAACCGAAGTGAAACAACGACAGAACTCACGAGAAAAAAAACCTCATCATCTGGCGCACCGGAAACACATCGATGCCTTTTGCGAGAAAGTGTGCATGTGTTGGTAGTAGCGGGAGCCCCACAGCAACAGGAGCGGAACAAGTGTAATGATCTCTGTCGGTTGCTCCCACCTCGAACCGATCGATACATGAATATCGGAACTGTTTGCAGGCGGGTACTGGCCGCCACACAACAACACATTTGCAGCCAGCGGATGGGTAGCACACTTTTCTGCTTAATTTGAATACTTGTACACCCGTCATCCGCGTGTGAGCAAATGGGGAAGCGTGTGAGAAGCAGCGGCTACCTCGGTAACACTGGAGACAAGAAAGTGGAGTACTAGGCTAGGCTACATCTTGGCTGCCAAGATGTATCGAGGAGAAGAGATCAGTGAAGATAAACAAGCGAATAGAGCTGTGCGAACGAGAGTGCATTGGGCAGGGTATGGTGGAGAGGAGGCGAATTTCAATTAAAGTCAGATCATGCCCAGAAGGGCACACAAGTACTTCCTCTCTCGCTTTCCGCATTTCACGCCCTCCACGTCTTGGGCGAAGAGCATCGCCACAGTCTGTAGGAAAGCTGTTGATAACCAGACCGGAGCCCTACATCGGTGTCTGCTCGAGGCTCCGAGTCCAACCCCAGGTGGTGAGGAGAGATACTTTTTTGCGGTTTCGTCCTTGGTTAGGTTTTCTCCCGGCACGTGAAGGCATGCTGGAGAGATTTATGTATATCAGCGTGATGGCGCTACCGCACCAGCCATTGTTAATAAGTAAATAAATCAGCACTCGTTACATGCATTTATGCATGCATTTATCACGGTGACGCCGACTACTGGATTGTCTCATTTCCCTTGATGTGTGATTTTTTATTTCCTCCTACTTGACTGCCTACCAACTTCTCGCTTTCCCGCGGAAGCATTTTTCTTGCGGTGAAGCTTTTTAGTGGAACATATGTTCTTTATGCTCGGTACCACACAGATCCCATATGTCTGCGTCGTTCCGATCGCGAATGTACCACCCGTTCCTACAGTGGATGGAAATGAGTTCAATGCATTTTTGATTAAAATGTTCAATGTCCCGAGGCGAGGTTGGAAAGCGTCTTCCCTTTCCACGCCTACCACCATTACCCACGGCCAACAGTAAATCCGATCTTAAACAAACTAGAGCACATGTTCTGCGGTGCATACGCCGATGTGAGAGTTTTTAGTTTGTTGCTTTTCTTATCATTGTACTCTGGTTTACATTGATTGATTGCACAGGGTAGAAGAAATCTGCATTGATGTTTGCATGGGAGTAGACGATTTGTCAGGATTTTGTTTTAATGTGTTGTTTGTGTAAATTAGCAATTTCTCTCATTAGTTCAGCCATTCAATTGATTAGGGGAAAAAAGAGTCCATCTTAATATTCTGTTACCAGCCTGCAATACCAAATAGTACGAAATAGTTAATGTCCGGTAGAGTTTTGGAATTCGGGCTAGTGTCATTCTACACAGGAATGTACAGGGTCCTACAGGTAGAATTGGACTGACAGACAGAATTGACTCTATTTGTATCAGCGTAACTTAAGATGGTCTAATCGATTTATTTGTGTCATTTATCCCTCTGTTAGGCATTCCTATCAATTTCAATATCAAAAGCATTCAGTGTAATAGATCATGTCGCAACTTAACGAAAAGAAGAAAAAGTATAGACAGTTCCTTGACGCAAAACACGCACTCGCTTGCGTAATAGAAGAACCATTTTTTCGAGATTGCATCTTTAATGTCGATCACGATCGATCTTGGAATTTTGATCAACGTTTGGCTTCAGGTAAGTTTTCCTACAGCGCAAAATGTGTATGAGTTTCAGCATCACTTTTGACCAACGCAAAATTCCCGTTCGTCGACGAGATACAGATTTTTGCAGATTCGTTTTAATGATTGATGCCGAACGATGAACTTTTTGTCTTGCCAGCTCAGAGAGCCGATTCCGTCCAGATCACGATCGATCACGAAAGGATGACAGCGGGAATGATTTTTCCTTAATCGTGCAACAGTTGCTGCATCATTATGACTTTAAATAACGTTTAAAAGAAGACATTTGTACATGTTGGAGACATTTTGGGAGGATCTATTCCATAGTTTGAGCTTATTTAATTCCAACAACATTTTTGCTGGAGCCCTCAGGACACTCTTAACACTATGATTTGCTAAGGAATTCCTTGCAAAAATAGAAACATTCCAGCTAGTCAACGCAAATACACCGCCATTAACCATTTTACCATGCCACCATGCATTATTATCGTGTCTCAGGCGACGGCAAAACATTGACCATCACTGTCCAAGCGAGATATTTTGATGGGATTACGGTTTGCGTCGCCGGTGACCGCGCGCTAGTTTGCGTTCCGGTTTTTAGAATGAAATGATTAATGCATCTTTGGGGTGAAACCGGTTAGTGGTTGGTTCCGAACCATTCCGCAACGCAAGACGCTAAGACGCGAAGCATCCTTTGCCGGTCCCGGCGATTACCGGTTATACTGACGGTTGGATCGGTATGTTTCACCGGTGTGTACGACGACGCGCGGATTAAAATTGTGTGTCCATGTACATACGAATTGTAGGCCACGCTTCTGACACTGTTCGCTTTATTGCGGCACCACAACACCACGCGAATACCGGCGCCATTATGCATCATTATCTAACTGTGCAAAACGGTACAATGCAGTACAGCATCCAACGGGGCCCGAGAACTGGTTGGCCGCAATTGCATGCCGGTGTGCCCGTGTAAAAGCGATGGTAATCGATTACAATGTTGTACGAGACAAGGGATCCTGCCCGGTAAGCAAACACGTTTGGAGAATGGTCGAAATAGCTGTCCCAACAGTCCCAAACTAATTTAAAGTCAACAAATTCTTCCACAAAACGGTACGCGGATATGGATCGTAAACTTCGGTACCAAGGTTCTAAGATATCTTCCTTTTCGTTCCAAATTACAGTTCTCCGTAGGAAAGAAATGATTTCAACCCGAAGTTTTATTTGCTCACACAAATCCGCTACCGTTATGGAAGTGTAGCGTGAAAAGTGATACAAATTCGGAAAGAGTCTTCTTAAGAGCGAGTACTCCGTATCACAGTTAAGATGTTGCTTCGAACTTCTAGCCAGAAAAAAGAAATCTCCACTAAAATAGCTCAACCGTACAGAATCAAGTGGCGAACACTTGAGAGCAAGCATCCTCAACGTGTGCACACGCGTGTAACCGAAAAGCAATGCCAAAAAAAATCTGGCCAAAACTAGATCCCCAAAAACGGCTGGCAAACCACCAGTGCAGCACAATTAGCATGGCTTATTTAAAGTCACACGATTTTTTTTCTGCTTGCTTTTTCGACGGAACGAATAGAATATAGAGGGCATAGACATCTGGGTGAACAAAAAAAAAACATCTCGCACCCTCTATCCCGGGGATGCGGAAGCATTAATCGTGTTTCCTTCTACTTGCCCCCACTTGATTCCACTACGCAGCTGTTCTACTTGGCACACGCGAGACTGGAGCAGTTTGCCCTAGAAAACATGGGCAACACGGGCAACTGGACACCGTCAACATTATGCACGAGAGGCTCAAACGTGAAATAGTGCCCCCGAACGCCTAAATAACCGTCCGTGACCATTCTTCACTTTTAATGTGATTCCTGTTCTCTACCATCGCCTAATGCCGTCCCCTACACCACTACCCTCTTCATTTCCCGTTAGCTTTAAGGTTTAAGATCTAGGTCTGTGAGCCACCGGACCTTTCCACGAACTTGAACTCGCAAGGGGATTCGCAAAACCCACTTTAACTATGCTTATTATGCCTAACGAAAGACCAATGACCAGAGGCTTCCACACGCACACATATACGGACCAGTTGAAGTGATGCTTGAGAACATACAATGTTTTAGTATTTTTCTACACAAGACCGAAAGAAGTACCCAAAACAGATGTCTCTAATTAAATTATGCCACCTGTTTTGGAAACAATGAAAGTGAATTTGTTTAGCACAATTTTTTGTTAACAAACCACCACAACCCCCGCACAATGGAGGTCAAAACCAAATGGACGCGACATCAAAAGTTAATCCCCTTCAGGTTCCCAGACAAACCAAGGTTACCGAAAATGGCCCAACAATCGGTGTCAAAGTTTGCTTTTCATTTGCAAAATTAGCCGCATTTTTTGTGGATGAGCTGACTAAAATGATTACAAATTTGCTAACTGCATGGGGTAGGTTTGCCGAACCAAGTCTTAAAAATTGGCGTTGTAAGGCAAAAATATCCAACGCTACGTTCGCATTCCAACATAGGTTCTGTTGTTTACTTTAAGCATGCGAAAATAAGGAAGGAATAAAACGTTAATGATAAATTCGGCCCATATCTGATACATGTATTGGTGAAATACACAACGTTCATGATGCACCTGTCAGTATCGAAAGGGATAAAGTGTGTCGTGGATCTTTTTTTTGTGGTGGCCACAAACAGCAGGTGCTATAGCAGGACCGGGTATCGAATCCTTTTAAACAATCTCTCCATACTCAGAATTAACTACGGGCTAAGCTAATACATAGAAAGCCACAAATTGTAGCCTGAGTCCAATCGAGGTTGTAGTGCCAAAGAAGAAGAAGTAGAAGAACTTTAACTGTATGTGAGCAATATGACAGTCTACAAAACTGATATGTCTTGGTATGTTCTATTCGATTCTCATCTTTTATTCCCTACTGCCTATTTTTTGATTTTACATTTTAACATCAATTTTGTTCTTCAATCTTATGATTTCTTTGAATGTTTATTCCCGCAAACAATATGCACTTAGTCTTTCTTCATGTGCTTCATTTTTTTCAGTTTTTCGTATTGTTATATTTCATATAATTTTTTTTATAATTTGTTCGGTTATTTTTTATGTTTGTATGACCTTTACCTTTATTTACATTTGTTTTATTTTGTTTGCATTTTAAAAATCATTTTTCCTGACGTCTGGATTTGACATTTCTAGATTGTTTGACTTTTTCAATTGTCATATTAAGAAGTTTAGCTAAGTAAACATTTCTGATGACAAAGCACACTTTTATTCATTTACTAAATTAAGACATAATTGAAAACAATACACAGACTGCTGTATAATAAACGTAAATTTTCAATTAATACACCATATTTCACACACCTAATGGTGCATATAAAGGTAAAAGGTTTGTGCCGGAATGTTAACTGCAAACTTATGCTCGGAACAGGTCATATAATTCACTTTCATTTTATATGAAACGCTCATTTCCGCTACGTTTAAAACCCATCGCACCACAAATAAAGTAGATGAACTTATCTTAACCTCCTTTTGTTAGGACCCTGCCAGCCAGTCTCAAGTCAGCGGCGAGCGCGTCTGGGCCCAACACACGGCGCCTCCTCCCATAAACAACTGCTCTGACATAATTCTCACACTAATTGGCACGAAACCGCGCTGGACTGGCTGGCTGGCTGCTTTATGAGCTGCCATATTTTAATGTTGTTTTGCCATTCGTTTCTGTTGCATCTAAAAACTGCACACTCGCACACAAATGTCCCGGGGTTGGTCCGTTGGTGGCGAAAACTGCCGTGAAGGTCTGGGGCCCATGATCGCAAACCCCAACCGGCGTATTACAACAGGGATTCGTCATAGTACTTTTGCACAATTCCATCAAAGCCGTGCACACAAAGAGCCGTTGGGGGGATATAATGTTGGTGGTGAAATTTATTTTGTTGTTTTCCCGAAACAAAACGTATCGGTCGGACCGCCGGGACCGTTCATATTCCTGTCACTCCTGTCCCAGTAGGGGGTGCGCCATATCTTTCACGTCTCCGTAAATTAAGCCACCGCACAATCGGCTTGTAGGCGGTGACGATTGCTTCACGGCCCGAGGGTTCTGTCCGGAATCGGGAGACTTTCACGCAAAAAAATAACACAAAAACGCACGCGCTCGTTGCGCATGATGCAACGACATTCTGCAGCGAGGTCGGCTGCAACGTTGCGTTTGGTTTTGTTAATGTTAGCTCGGTTGTGCTTGATTCTGCTCTACACTTTAGCCGACACTGACGTCACATGTTAAAAGGGCATCGCAGCGAAGAAAGTGAGAAATGTCACTTTTGAGGGTAAATAAATGCAGTTCGCTTGTTGCACTGATGGCCCAGCCCGCTTCACACAACAATGTTGCACAACGTAGCTTCCTATTCTACGGAAGCGATTCCCACACAAGTTCGATCCGATTTCGCAACGCGCACAGACGAACGGCGAACGCCTTCTGCACGCTCACACCGTTTTGGGGAAGTGTAAATTGTGTGCACATCATCAGCGAGACACGAGCTGCTGCCCGAAATGGTAAAACTTGAATTTTAATTTGTTTCTCCAACGCGTCACAACTGGCATACCACACCGAGACCGAGATGAAGTTTGCTCCCTTTTCGGTGCGCAAGTCTACGCACTCAACAACGAATCTGCCGCCTTTTTTGCAGAAATGCATACAGTTTTGTGCAATGGCGATGCAGCTTGGGGGATGGGCCTTCGTTGACTCACTGCATAAATATTCGATATCGTTTGGATGCACGACTAGAACGAACATTGTGAACTATCATTCTGAAACTAATATGGATGCATTTCCATGCTGGAATTGGAAATGATAGTAAAAGTGGTTTCACTGTTGTTCATTGCATTGACCTAAGGGAGTTTACAAATAGAACCCATTAAAAATAAGCATTTTAAATGGAATGTAATAAGGCACTTGAATATTTTTTAATTTGCCAACGAAACATATGCAGCTACAGCGATCGTTCATAAACGAATAATTGGCGTAGAAAATATGAAAATTGTTTTCAACTCATCGGCATGACCTCGATCTCCAGAAAGAAAACCCAAATGTGTTGGAAAAATATAATCATCCCCAAAACGAGCAACAAACACTTTCTCACAACATAAAGCACACACGCACCAGACCCAACCAAATCAACTTAACTCATTTCGTTCGATGGATCGATTGGAGCGAATCGATTTGTGGCATCGTTTTTTTGCCCGCCCATCAACACCTCACAAACAGTTTTGTTTCGAACCACCCAAAACACCGGTTGTGTTGTGAATTTATGTTTCGCTTGTTGATTCCCGAACGAAAATTAGACCGTCCAGGCGAGAGGTCTTCACTGTACGCCGTCTATTATGTTGGATTTATTTATCTGGCCAAAAAAAAACAGCACACCTTATGAACCTTATGAAACATTGAGCAATAATAAACAGCTTCAAAAGCATGTGTACGAAAAACCATTTCACTCGAGCGTGCATTTACAACACGGTGGATGAACCCACTACAAAAACCACATCTTCGATCAGCGCTTGTTTGGTGCTGTTGTTATTGTGGTAAGAAACTCGAACATCTGCCATGAACCGGTGCGAGCTGTCGGTCAATGGAAACGTGATCGCGAGACTTTAACTTCATGTCTTCACACAACCATTCGAATGGGAAACTTATGCTCTCTGAGACGATGGAACCGAACTGTTTTCAAACGTGTTTCTGTAACTTTTTAGTCGTAATTTGCCTAATCATCGTTGGTTGAGGAGGAATTGCACAACGGTAGAACTGTATCTGGTAAACTGTTTTACCAAACTCGTCCTCCCAGAGAAAGTGAACCGAACGATTAAATTTTGCTCGATTAAAAGTTGTTCGTATGTTTCTCTGGCCCTATGCTCAAAGAAGTGCACAACTTTTCTAGTGCTTCTGGCGAAACGAAGATAAGGCACAAACATAGTGTCGATGCTATAAAGCACATACCGGGCCATCGTTCCACCAGGCGAACGAACTTTTCTAAAGAACGACAACAATTTGTGAGTTTTGATAATTAAAGCAAGTGTTTCTCCTTTCGGTCTGTGATGTGTGCTTCAAATACTTTGCGCCCATTACCATATGTTTGTTGCTCACGATACTATCGACTTCTAGAATTAGTTCCCCATGTCTCATGGGTACCATAAGGCTGCGAGAATTTTGCTTCTCTTCGCAGGCACGTCCAGCTGTTTGTGAAACTGATAAACGAGTGGCTTTCTCTTTCGCGTGGTGAACACACACCCCCACCATAATAATAATGTGTGCGGATGGCACACACGGTTGTACATTTGCCGTTTTAGGTCACCGATAAGACGATGCCGACGTCATCGTTGCGTTTTGGTACATACTGCTTGCGAAGAGCTTTAAAGCGGCGGATTGTAGCCCGGGAAGCATACGGTACACGGTAGGCCAGAAGGTTCATTCGTTCGACTGCACGGCAAAAGTGCTGTACGAAGACAGAATCTATCATTCGTAAGGTGGTTAATAAGCGGTTTGGTCGCGGCCGAGTTGTTTTTTGTTTTCGTTTTGCAGCCAATGCACAAACCTTTTTACAGAAGGTTCATTCGTTCGACTGCACGGCAAAAGTGCTGTACGAAGACAGAATCTATCATTCGTAAGGTGGTTAATAAGCGGTTTGGTCGCGGCCGAGTTGTTTTTTGTTTTCGTTTTGCAGCCAATGCACAAACCTTTTTACATCCGTTCCCACGGCGGCCGGAAAACGGTGAATACATACAAGCAAAAGGAGAAGTATAAAAACTGCCACATGATGGGTAAGTGAGCGCACAAATAGATCTCGTGTTTTTTTTTCTACCATGCATTGACCGAGCAATTAAAAGCAAAAGGCAGTTTGTTAAATTTGCGAATGCAATTAACAATCGTGAAAGCCCTTCGCGAAAGAAAATTGTATCGGGCGGTATGGATGAAGCGAAAACGTCGAATCTCGCCCAGACGCCGAGGATGAAAAAGAAGATGGGAAACACGTCCTCATAGAAAGCAATCAATTTGGAAACCATTTAAAGAGCTAACACCGAAGGCCCGAAGGAAATTGTGCTGGGAAATGGATATCACATAAAGCTTTTTTTTTCAATTGCTTTATGAATTTACCCGGAACTGAACCTTCTACAGTATTTAAAAATGAGTTTTTTGTGTGCGAGTTGTTTAGTAAGCAAATCGCGTTAAAGTGTCGAGCTAGACAAAACAAAAAAACCCTTCATTTGATCGTTGATCGTGCGATCATCAAGCCGTTGTGCGGGATCCGATCGTTAGAAACGATTAACAATTAACAAATTTCACTTTCTGCAATTTGGCTTCCTCTGGCGGTATTCCCTCTGCGTTATGTTGACTCTACTCGTTCGATTCCTCCTTGTTATGCCACTCGATACAGCATAATTATGTCGAAAAAAACAAAAAAACACATTTCTCTTTCACTCGCTGTATACGCACACACACACATAAAACACAACCCGTCAGCCCGTTGACAAGCCGTTACATATTGCTAATCGGCCGATAGAATGCATGCTTGAAGGTGGAAAACTGGATGAAGTGATTTGTACGGCCCCGTTTTTTCCAACCGAAGCTGGAGGGCCAAGGAGAATCCATTCGGGCCGGGTCTTCTTCGCACCAAGAGAAGGCAATTGAGGGTTCGATTTTTCCACTTTTCAGCCAACCATTTCGAACCCCTTGTCCGGTCGGCCGAGTACCGGTGTAGACGGTATAGATTTTCATGTCTGCCAACGAAAGGAAAAGTGCTGCTGCTGGTGCGATTACGCAAAATCATGACCTTTTCCTTAAAAAAAATCCTAAAGCCCTTCCAAAAAAACAAAAATCGACCAACCGAGCTGTGAACTCGCTGAAGCCTGGGCACCGTGTCGTTAATTGCAAGCGCACCTATCACTAAGCCCACTCAAATGGTCGATTAAATGATGATAAATCGTAGGGCTCGAGCCACTCCCGCCATTCTTCATCATTATCACGAATTACGAAGCGTCGGCGTTTGAAGCGGGGTACGCAGGAAAAGAGAAAACCGAAAGGAAAACCCATCCGAAGAAGATGGTTTTAATACTTTTCCTCCCCCAAAAGCGCCGGGTTTTGTGTTTCGTTGCTTATCCGCGTTCACACTGATTAAAGCTTACCACACCCCTGTGCCCGAGGAGGAGCGAATTTTCCGGCATTCAGCGTTAATGAAAATGAAAACTGGTTCGCGCAAAACCAAAGCTTTCCATCGATCGCGACGTGGTTGTGTACGGGAGCGACTCGACAGGAGGCGTTCCTTTAATTTTCTTTTGCCCCAGCTTTGCAGATAATTGTTGCTTGCCCCCCCGCCGATTGTCATTACCAGTTATGCGTTTGTGAAGCGTTAGTTTTGTATTTTTTGAGAAACGGTTGAAATAGCTGGATAAACCGAGGGTTACGGAAAGGTCCTTCATTTGCGCAAAAGCCACGTAACTGACGGTTATAGTGGTTGTGGTTGAATAAATACGAAATTTCTAATCGCGCTCGAAGATGGCTCTGTTTCGATTTTATTTTCTTAACAAAAATATATTACGCAATGGCACGCAACTACACATTAACGCTATCGTGCCCCGAAAGTGTTTCACCGGCTTCGGTACACTTTAGAGTGGTTTCGTAACAAAACATTTGATTTGCACATAATTTATGAACGAACAGAAATGTGCAAGGGCGAAAGCTATTATTGCTACAAAAACAAAACTCCAATGGTGGTTTTCTTTTGAAGATAGACATTATACGGAAGAGGCCGCCCATTTTAAAGTTTACTTTCCACTGTACTGCTCAAAGAATCCGTCTTTTTCGTACTGCCGACCTTCAACCGGGGCTATGATTAACTTAGTAAACTTTTATTTCAATTTGCTATATTAGGAGTTATTGGTTTTAGCTTTACGAGCGCAAAATCGATTGAACTATCTCGTCCCGATACCATACGAGCAGGTCAATGTCAAAAACAGGTAACCCTCGATAATATTCGATCACAATTTAGCTACTTTGCGCCTGAAGGCCGTCTATCGTTACGCCTCATATCAAACGACATCAATGCCACGGCAGTAGCAAGCGACGAACCGCAACAACAACAAAAATTAATCACATAATGAGACAGAGAAAAGAAAATCAACCGGGTAATAAAATCTAAGCTTCACACAATGTCAGACACAACATAAGCCTGCTGCTGCGCGATGGCAAGAGGTCACCTGACGTGATATTACCGCGACAACACGTTTACACTGGCGGCGAAACGGTTGCCATCTGAGTGCGCGACCGACTGAAGCAATTATTAAACTCCGGTGGCACACATTTACACCGTAACCACACACAATGGAGATCATGACCCGTTTCGCTCGGCGTGTATGTGCGTGCATGTTTTTTGACGACCTCTCACCCTCACCAACCTCCGCTTCTCCCTGTTGCTTCTGTGTCACGCAACGAAAAGACTTGCGGGTGGCCGAGAAAAACGTGAGAAAAGCTAATGAAGGAAAGAAAATCACCATTCCATGAACTCGCGGGAAGCTCGCCTAACAAGGACCGTAGCATAACTTTTGACATCGAATTCATGAAAAACTTCCAAACCACAGAATGGAGCTTTTGAAGCTCGCAGGGCCTATCGGTACAATTTATTTACCTTTACCAAAAAACAGAATAAATAAATCCTTCTCAAGCGCAAGCATAAAAGATTATGTAAATGTGACGCATTGTTTCCGTGCGCGACCACATGTGACAAGCAGTGCAGGAAGAAAATTGGAAGCAGCGGTGCCTCTAATAATGCTGACCTTTCGGTCAGTTTCGTGCGTGCGCACCTTAGCCATCTTTTAAGCCACGCACCGTAGTGTAGTGTGATGGTGCATAATTTTGCCCATGGCCTTACACCGCATTCAATTAAAATCGTCTCTCTTTCTTACGATTTCTCAGCGAGCACCGATTCGCTTACACGCTATTCATAATATTTGAAAACCAATGGGAGATCTGAATATATGAAGTTAATTACTGCTTTTCAGAGGCTCCTGGAGAGGTGGAGTTCACTGCAAGCATCCCGAGACTCGTCTACAGCAACCGACGGTCAAGAGATTACATTCGCCGTTCGTTTCGAGCATAGTCGTGACTGAATTAAATCATCAGGTCCGATGTTGCGCCATACGAAGCAAAAATTGCGATTACTAGCTCAACGGCAACCAACCTATTGGAGCAACCCCGGTTCGTTGGGTCAGCCGCATATTCTTGCAACCGAGTCTCAAGTTGAGTAGGAAGAAAACACTTTCCATTCCAACACGGTGCGCGTACACATCGGGTCAGTCAGTGCTTAAAAACGCCACACGAAACGCAGACTCCCTTGCGTTGCATTAAAAACGACACCGGCACCGAACGAAAAGAGATGAGAGATGCACATAGAAGCATAATAACAATCACAAACTGAGCCGCCCCTTCGTAAGCCGGCCACCATCTGTGCACCGGGGACGAGTATCCCATTCGCGACGTAACAGACGAACACCACAAACACGATTACTAGGTAAGGTTTTTGGCGGCAGGTTGGCCGTTGTTTGCCCGTTTGAAGCGATCTTGACGGACGCGGTCTCGAGAAAACAACACAATTGTCACTTGAACGTTTGATTGATGTAACCGAAGCATGTCTTCTTTCGTGTTGTGTCGAAGGGTTTTTTTTCCTTCACTTACAAACCAACGAAAACCACTTTTAATGTCGAAGCAACATAAACCTACATGCGTACGATGAGAAACGGCCGGTTTATGAAGGGCGCTATAGCTAGTCGACCTAGACGACGACCTAAAAGGATGTACCATTACCGGGAGGTATGGAGAAATTTGCCCGAGTTCTATTTTTATATGCAAACAAACTAACGCATAAAATGCGTCTTTACTGCGGAAAGAAAATCTCATCTCATCTGTGTTTGCGTCACCTTAACCTCTATTTCTCTCTCTCTCTCTATCGCTCTTCCCTTGTATCTGATTTGCATCAAATCGTTCCACATCCTCGACATGTTGCTACCTGGTGCGCACCTATAGTATGTTATGTTGCTGCAAATTAGCTTTCCTCACTGGTCCACAGCCGCAAGCTCCCCACGCCGTTGAAGCAGCATAAAATGCATAAAATGAGGCAGAAAAAACCTCACACGGGTAAATGCATTTTCGATGTTTACGATGCAACATCATAAGCCCAGCTTCGTCTGCATCACTGTTCCGATTTTATTTTTTGTACCGTAAACCATTCCAACAGCTTTTGCGTTCCTCATCCTCATCGCAGATCGAAGCGCTGCTGTGTGTGGACTGTTTATTTGTCCAAACGTGCTACTTGTTGTTTCGAAGGGCAGAAAGAGTGCGCACGCGTTCTCTTCTATTTCGGGTGCCTTGCTGCCTACCATTAGATGCATCTGCCAATGCATCTGAAAATTGGATGCCATTATTTGTGCACACCGTACTACACAACACCACTCGTTACCATTTCGAGGTTCGGGTTTTCTTATTCATCAGAATTGCATGTCGAGCAGGCGGCGTTACCTGTATCATTGTGTAAACAACCAAACGCCAGTGCCACAGCTCGTCCATCCGGTCCGTCCGGTTGGGGTTAGGCAAACGTCGGGCTGTCCCGATTTTCCTAGCGGGATATTATTGTTTTTACGAGTTTTCCCCTAAACCTCGCGGATTGCCGTGCCGCGCTTGGGTCATGCAGAGCCCGCCCCTAAAAGTAGGCCACACGAAACAGACACGTGAGCGTTAGAGTGAGAGTTTAGCCGTGCGCAAAACCGATTGATGCGCGCCAAACGCCATCAAAAGGTAACGCAGCACAAATAAGCGTACCGTGTAAAGGAAGGTAAGGTTAGGATGGATGCATACACACATCGGGGTACTAGTGGGGTGCCCTTTCTGGAACAAAACACTAACCGATACAATGCATTTGCCACCGAGCACATACACACGACACACTGCTGACCAACCGTCATTATCACGATCGCCCCCGTCCACAGTTGGCAGCACACTCATATTTTATTTCCTCCAACACCGTACACATCCACATTCTATCGGCACAAAAGGTTGTTCCGTACACGATCGCGTACGAATTGGATGGTCGAACAATAAAAATATAGGAACCATTCAGAAACGTGACGATATTTGTGCGATTGTCGCATACCGATAGTGGCGTGGACAGGCAACGCAACACAGAATCATGGCTTTTCCTTCTCGAAATGAGTATGAACAGTACTCGGTTTGTTGACAAATTAAGCACAAGAGAAAAAACGATAATCGGGGAATACGGGGCAGAGTTCTGTACTGCACCAAATTGTCATTGTCCAGCAGACAACTGAGCACCGGACAAGCCCCAGTTATGACAGTTAAATGCCGGAACGAAAGCATCGTTTTCACAAACAGAAAAAAACCAGCAAAAGCTCAGCGATCGTAATGTACCACTCACCCACTATTTTTTATAATGTGTCTGTTGTTATTATTTTGATCGTCGATTTTAAGTAAATCCCCGGAAATAGGTATCGAATCAGAAGGTCAAAATGTACGATCAGGCGAGGAATGTGTGCGTGCAGTTTGTTGTGTTGAAAGCATTTTGGGCTTATGACGACCGAAACGAGTATGAAGTAATGAAGTTCGACAATTTATATTGTTGAATGAGCAAATAATTGAGCACTTTAAAACAACTTGTTTTGCATTATTTTTTTTTTACTTGCACTTTTAGTTTTTGAGGGTGTATTTAAAAAACGTTGCAGTTTGCATAAATAAACAAGAATTGTGTTATTGTGATAAAATCCTGTATTATACGATCAAGTCTGACATAAGTTTCAAACTATTCCACAACAATCAAACCCCAGTAAAGACCCCAGCTATGATCATTAATGTTATTAATTTAAAAAGAATGATTGAGAATATTGCTTATTGGATTAATATAAGTTGAAAATACAAATTTGCATAAGTTCTTTGTTTCAAACAATGATGTCCATAGCTTGAAGATATATTACTGTGAAGTGTTTCCTACTGTAATACAAATAGGTGTTTTATTCTCTGTTGATATATTTATCGAAACATCAACTAATTCGAAGAACTTTAAGAAAAAGACAACAATGCCAAACACGTATTTCAACTAGCGCGCAACAAGAATACACAACGCAATGTTTAATCGCAGCAAATCACTAGAAAACCCTTTTCCGAGATAATATTTGTGATATAAGCTGATTAGCTGCGTACCACGGAAAAGCATGCCCGTTGACAAACAAAGATCAACTATCTGCTTCGCGCTATCTTACAGCTAATCACAAAAACGTACAGACGACACAATTCATCACCTGCACCATCTTCAAACTAAGGCAGGGTGAAATAATCAACAACTCCCTTTCGGCGTCTTTTGGTTTGTCTGTTTTCCATTCTGGTCGCCAAAAAAAAGAAACAGGTTTTATTCTACGTCTGCGACACAACAATTGTATCATCATCTCCTCGGTTCAACGCTAAGCTTTATCGTGACGATTACATCGCGAGCATAGAATCACCCGCCGGTGGCATAGAAGCAAAGAATTTCATACACTGCGATCAACATCCAAACAAATGTGTTGAGAGTCACCGAATCTCTAAACTTTGCTAACGGAGGACACGAAACAACATTCTTTACATATCACAAAAATGGTTCCCTACATCATCCGATGAGGTTGCTTAAGCATGCTATCAAATGTGAGCCTTCATTTCGGGAAGGCTTCAGAGCAAGAAAATAAATACAACGGTACAATAAACCTGCTCGATGGTTGATCAAAAGAGGCAGATCTGTTTGGGAGAAGTGTCCACGAGAGTTGGAGCGTACGATGTCACATTAGGTTTCACAATTCGAAGAACTAAATTGAGGTCATCCTGTACCTATTATCACATCCCAGTGGAGCGTGATTTGCTTAAGAAGCAATGGTTGATCTCGAGAAGCATAAGATAAATCTGAGATGAATTGAGGAGAAACTGAGAACATCTAACAGACCATAAAAGTATTAATCTGGTGAGATTTTGGTGTCGAATTCGACAACTTTTGATAATCGAATTTCCATGCTGGAAGCTGCAACTGAGCTCCAACCCTTGAAAAACTTTGCATTGTCGAATAAAATTCAATCCAATTATTGAATATACCTAGCAAAGCAGAGAACGACATTCATCACGATAGCCTCCAACAGCATGTCTTTAGATCTCAATTTTCAAGAGCAAATAAATCGAACTCCCACATACGATACCGATTGTAAGCCATCGACGTGTACAACTCTCGGCCCGAGGACACACGGTAAGTGGCTGTTTGTGTGCAGGAACATATAGGAAGCGAATAAATCGACAACACAAAAGCTACTCCAGGTGCGTATTGCATTGTGTTGTTATTAAAATTGCAACACCATAAAATGCAATCACGTCATCTCCTATACATATCCCAGATACACCCTCATACCCGCAGGATAGGAAAAAATAAAGAAAACCAATTCATAAGATACGTAAGACATATCAAAGTCTATAAGATGTATCGTCTAGCAGAATGATGAACAATTTTAGGACCACGAATACAAAAGATGTCTAAATCTGTTCATAGCTATGATGATTTCAGTAAGAACTGGTACAACTTTCTGCGTTCATCTATTTTCTCGTTCTGCTTTAAACTTCCCAAGCTAAGCCAGAAACATGACTCCCGAGGCTAACTATTCGTCGTGTCCAAATGTCTGGACGAGTAAAACAAACCAGTTGGATTGTGAAAAAAGAGACACAGACCACTCACACTGCTACTCTTCGTCTCGATACAGTTCCGAGCTTGATTGACTTCGTGCATGACTCTAGAACCTATCGGTGTTTGGTTTGTCTAATGATCGTTTGTTTGAGCGGTAAATCAGCGTCGTGGCTACCCGACGCCAGCCTTCCGTCAGAATATATCCATCCACCTAGACATACGGGTTGATTTTTCTAATGGATTTAATTTTGGCATGGCGGTGGCCCACCGTCACATTGAATGCTAACTGCGCGAGTGGTCGGATTCCTATTGTGGTGAAATCGAAATAAGCACGTAAGCAGACCCTACACAACCAAAACGATGACGGCGAACGACGAATCAGACCACCAAATAAGGAGGATTGTCCTTCTGGCTAAATTTGTCAGCGGAAAATTAATATCTTTCCAAATGCATGCAGATGACAGATGGAGTCTTGCATGAAATAATGGATTAGACGATCGAACATGTAATCAGATGAACAATTCAAATCGTTCGACTTTTCTAACCAAATCTTGGTACATTATTATCAACACCATACTTTTCGTTTTGTTTTTCATATTCCACGGTACGTTTTCCTTTACTCGACCGGTACAAATAGAGCATAACACATCGAAAATATCTTACGATTCGATAGACGCCTCAAAACGACGATGGTGGATGTTGATAATGATCATTTTTTCGAGTTCTGCGATCTCATCCACAACGATCATGTCTGGCGCACCAACTCCAACATCACTCTTCACCCGAGATGGGGATAAGCGAATGCGAAGGCATAGACAGATATTCCAAAAACACAAAAACTCTCCAACCCAAGGAACGGTCGGACGTTGGAAAGGCTATAAAAATAAATCGATTCCCTCCGTAGCGTCGAAGATGCGAACGCGGTGGTAGCATATGGTTGAGAATGCGCGAGGAGATTTGGGGTCGTCCGTGAATCGCAGCAAAACGATGACGTGGTGTTGGTGGTCTTTTTTCAGACATCCCGGCCCGGACCATTCCAATCGGTCGTCCACAATCAGTTCAAATGTTAATCTGATGGCGCGTTCCAAACAACTCCCGAAGGCACCACACCATTTGGTTAGCCGGCACCGTCTTAAACTACCACGTCGACGACTACATCCACACACACACACACTCCACGGAGACGGGGAGGACGTGCAAGAAGAACGCTGCTAAGGCAAAGGAACTCCCGCGCAGAAACATTGCAAATCGGCGTCGTTTTTCCGTCTCCAGTTGTCCTCTCCTTGCGCCAGCCTTCTCCAGCGGGTTGGTTTTTGCTTACAACTAGCGAGAAAAGCGAGAAGGATGCTATGCTTTCGTCGCCCCCAAAACAAGACGGAAAGACGTGGAAGGTTTTGGACGTTTTCTTCTTCGCGATGCAACACTGCTGCCTCAAGGTGTGTAAGGCCAGACACCAGCAAAATACGAAAGTGCACCGCGATCTTCGCGAGCGTCACGTTTGCAGCGCCACCAAATATCGCGCATTAAAAGCATACGGTAATGCCGCACCTTCTGCCGCAATGGCACCAAACCGTCAGAAGTTTACCGAGATTACCCCCGTTCAGCGGGCGATGTGACGAATATGTCGGGTGTAAGAGGTCGACGACAACGAACCTTTCTGCACGTCACCCGGGCCAAAGATGACTGTGTTTAAGTGCAAACTCGATTTTAATCCCTTCCTGGATTAATATTTGTTTGCTTTTTGTACGGGTTTCGGTTGTTGTTGTTGCTGATGTGTTTGAAGTTTATCACTTGTGTTTTTACTTTATTTTGGGGTCGCCGTGATTCGTTGCTGGATAGAACTGCGAGATATGTTGAGAACTTACATCACTGGAACAAGAGTGACGCGGTGCTGCACAGACAGACAGAATCCGAACCTTGATGTTTATTTTCTTTCCACTACTAGATGCTACGCAAACGCATGATTTCACAAGCGGCTTGATTCTTTCAATAGATTCTTCACACAAAATAATTCCTCTACACCAACCAAATTCACCACTTAATGCACCACGCATAAACCCGTTTTATACAAATCCACAAACCACCGCCTGGATATATTATTTCTATTCACAATCAACTATTTTGCCACACTAAATGTAACACAAGAATACATTCGCACCAACCACAGTTGTTGTACACCTCACAAACAACAAGCTTCTCCGATAAAAAGGGGGCTATAACAATCACACCAAGGGCGTCATCGACGCGCGCGCGCAGATTAACCGAACAGTCACTACGAACCCGCGAACCGGTCCAAACGGAAGACGGCAGTTAACTGTGCGTTAGTGTCGAGGACGGACCATAAATGCGCCCTGTTGCGATCTCTGATGATGATCCACCGCGAAAACTTTTTCCCTCATAGTGAGTTGAGAGAGTGAAGTGAGAAGCTCCCCGTACAAGGTAGAGCGCGAGAGAGAGAGAGCCGAAACGGCAAAACGATCAGAGTGAGCAAAGTTTGGTTGAGTGCGCACCAAACGCAATGAGCACGATCGGCACTGTGAGTACAAGAAATAGTCTCTTTACGTGAAGAATTACATTTGCTTGTAAATCGATGTTGAAAAGTACAGCGAAAAAAAAACACAATCCAAAGCTACATCTTACACGATGTACAGCTGAAAGCTTTCATCTTCACTGTGAGTGATCGGTGAGGTTCTCAATTTTCTTCTCACGCCTCATCGGTGTGGATGCTGAAGCGTGAGCTTAATTTCTCACTATCTCCGCTTTACAACCGAGCGAAATAGACAGAGACCAAGAGAGACCGATCTCACTCGACCCAGCATCGGATCGCGTCACACGGATGCTGTGCTCAATAAGACGACGAACTTGCGTCCCGCGGAGAATTTCAATAAGCGATCAAGCTGGGGCGTTGAATTTGGAATAAATAGCAACTTTTATGCTGCGGACCGCGGATGAAAACTGGTTTCGTTTTCTTTGCTGCGTCCTTCTTCTCCGGTCAGGTTCACGCGAACGCGAGAAGGAGAGTGGTAGGTTATGTTATTTTTTTAAAGCTTTTATTTTGCCTTTGCTGCTTGTCTTTTCAACTTGTTACAGCTAAGAACCGCGGATGGATGGAATATACGTTCCAGAAATGGTACCAAAATCAACAAAACAGAACTGTCTAAATTAAGAATAAAAACATTATTGCGCCGGTGTACTGAAGTTGGGTTGCGTACAAAATTCACGTATTGTGGTCACGATTTGGCTATAAATTAATGAAGACATACTCGAGTGCCATCTTTAAGATTGTGAGCCACACACGTCACGCCACAGCCGATGATTTGTTTGTTGTGCTCTGTGGCGGCCATAAACCGTATCTCTTCTTTGCATGTTATTCTTTAGTTACTCAGAACCTTGCAATCGTTTAAGGACACTCAAATTGTCTATTATAAAATTGCATAACAGTCCCGTCACATAATCATCGCGTATAACTTGCTCGTAATAAACACGTACGGTTACGAATGGTGCAAGTAACTTCTTCAACTCCGGCAACCAAAGTTCTCTGCAAAGCTCACAATATACCTTTTACGATGGTGTAAAATATGAAACTTGCATCCGTCACGTACGTTGTGTGGCAATTATGCTTCACATCGGCTGCAAGCATCGCATCCATCTTAATGGACCATTACTCGACCAACATGACAAACATTCTAGATTCGAAATATCAAGCCTTACGTTTCGTTATGTTTTTCAGTTTCACAACATGACGACTACAGTATCATTCCGCTGCATCAGAGCACATAGCACCGAAAAACAACAATTTTAACCTTCCCGTTGAATGCACAAACAATTCCGCGACGAAAATTTGTTATCCCGGTCAGCGAAATAACAGGACCTTGTGAAACTTGGATGCACGGAATCTAAGATAGCAATAAAAAAGAAAGTGTAAAACATGGCCAGAGAATCCCAAATGACTTTGCTCCCCTTTCTTTACAGGGGGTGAACAAGAATAAGAAAATCGAGACAGACGAAAAGAGTTCAATAAAATTTGATCATGACCACACCGAGGGTGAACTCCACCCACCACCGACAGATAATACAATTGCTTGCCTTTGTTGTTTGTATTTTACGATGGAAAAACTGGTCGCCCTGATCTAAACTGCACTTTGGGCAACACTGTTTGGAACAGGTATGGAGCGAAGAAATGCAAGCAAACAGCAAACTGCAACCCATAATTTGGTGAGATAAATTTCGAAATCGTGCTGGAATCGTGTGTTTGCCATGTCGCGATATTCTTTGCTGATAACATCGACATCGGCATCATAATCAGCATGCGACGTGGTTAGGAAATAACAGTTGTAAGATGTTCAAATAAACGGAACAGTGCATTTTCGTCCAAGATTTATCCGTAATAAACTGCGAATGATCATTTAGTAGTAAAAAGCTGCCAAGTGTGTTAAAAATACTCACACCTTCCAATATTTTCCTTAAAGTATCTCTGGAATTGAGGACCTTACCTGTGGGATAGAAATAAAAAGAATGTGATTAGTAAAAAATACAGTAATTGAAGGAAATTTCTATTAGGTGCGTGTTAAATGAATATTAATATATATTTAAGGACTTATTTAAGCATTTTCACCCGTCTTCTCCGTAAGTTGACATCTGCACATTACGCAGAAACAAATATATAAATGCCCTTTTATGACAAATGACGTTTAATCGATTCGAAATCAAGTCGATATTCAAGTATTTAAACGTTCAATTTGTAGCATCTAAGTCTCAAATCTTGCTAAAGTTTTCTTCCAATATGTTCACGATTTATAAGATTTGCATCAAAATCGCGTCCCATTTTTTGCTGACTCTCTAGATCTCAAAACGATCGGGTTTTTTTTGCCGATCTTACAAATATATTTAGTTTGCATCATAAATTTGACCAACTAGGGTTATTGCTTCTTCAAAGGAACAAAAAATACTGTCCATTAACGCTACATGGATGTTTCAGATGATGCAAGAATTTTATTTTTCCGTCAAGTTTAAATATAGTTAACACTTACATACAAGCGAAGTGTTAACGAAGCGTACACCCGACTGAAACGCGAGGCCGATAGAATTGGATTGAGGATCAATGCGTATTAGTATTAGTTGACGGCGACGATCTCGAAGTAGTAGAGGAGTTCTGCTACCTCGGTACGATCGTAACTTCGGATAACAACGTAAGCAGCGAAATCCGAAGGCGCATTGTTCAGGGGAATCGTGCCTACTATGGGCTCCACAAACTCCTTAGATCCAGAAGACTCCAACAACGCACGAAATGCGCCATATATCGCACACTGATACGGCCGGTAGTCCTGTACGGGCAAGAGTTCTGGACTATGCTGGCGGAGGACGCCAATGCACTCGCCATTTTCGAACGGCGGGTGCTACGGACTATCTTTGGCGGTGTGTGCGAGCAGGGCGTGTGGAGAAGGAGAATGAACCACGAGCTAGCTGAGTTGTTTGACGATGCAGACATCCTGACGGTTGTCCAGGCCGGAAGGATACGCTGGTTAGGGCACGTGATGAGGATGCCGGACTCATGCCCTGCCAGGAAGGTGCTCGTCAGCGACCCGTTCGGCACGAGGCGCAGAAGAGTACCTGAGGGATATCGGATGCAGCCGGGGGTGGAGGAATCCAGCCATGGACCGAGTTTCCTGGAAACGAATTGGACGCCAGGCCCTGTCCTCTAGACGTGCTCCGTAGGAGCAGGCCAGCAAAGAAGAAGAAGAAGAAGAACACTTACATCAAAACGTTTACTAAATAGTTTTGATAGTGTTGATGTCAGAAAAGGAATAGTCCTATAGTTTTGATGTCAGAAAAGGAGTTACAGCAACTAAAAAGTTACATAAAAAATATTGAAATTTCTAACAAATTTGACAGTTTTCCATACTGTTGACATTTTAGTATTTCCGCAACTTCACTGTGCCGAGTTAAGGTGGCAAAAAAACACAGCATGGATATCAAAATCGCCGAAAATGAAACAAATAGAACATTTGTTAGTTTTTTGCCCTAAATCCTGTTCTGTGTTCTACACGTTAGTTTTCGATCACTGCAAGAAACTTCCTTGTGCTTTAGATAACTCTAGTATTTTCAATTCTAATATATTTCCAGTGCGTTTAAAAAACGTCGACATATAAACAAATAAAATATGAGACTTCGGGTTTTACTAAGTTGTTGTTTTACTTAAAATAAGCATAAATAAATTCAAAACAAATTATTTCCATACAATAAAGAAACCGACCTAAGAAGCTTATTGAAACCGCATACATTAGTTAAGCTCTCATTCAACACACAACCGATGCACCCAATTTCGACTAAATAGGTCAGACTAAAAACCAAATGACCAGCACCAGTCCCAAGCCACCGATAAACCGCCCAAGATAATTCGAACAGCACACGCAAAACCATCAACCGTTCGCGAGTTTCCCGGGAAAAATGCCTTTTACGGCAAAATCAACCCTGCTATCGGGCCGAAACATTCCAACTACTGCGGCAGAGTCCGTTGCATTTGCTGACGGGTTTTAGTTTAATTTCACCAGTCTTCACACGCACTTGCAACTGTTACTAGCGGGTGATAAGCTTTTACCGGCGCACAGACACACAGCCATAGAAAAAACCACGCATTCTTCCGTTCGTTCTTCTCGTGCCATCGTTGCAAGCTTGACGCATTTTGACCGTTGTGTGTTTACTTTTAGCACACACACACACACCCACATGTATGGATTAACTCGGAATGGCTTAAATAATTATTTTATTTTGTTTTGCTAATTAAATCTCACATCAAAACAGTGGCTGCACACGGCGCAACGGCTTCAATCGTCCGATGCACAGCGTAAAAACGCAACTGCCAACAGGTTTCGGCCGTCCTCGGGAACGGTGGACCCCCTTTCGTTCCTTTTCATCACAACCCATACGTACAGGGAATAGCGTGAGAGTGTGGCAGCGCACTAGAAAATTGAATACTAGTGCAGTTTCCTGCTTGCGATCCCGCAGCTCTGCCTTAATTCGCTTTTCTTTTGGCCCCGGTATGGGGCGCTAGAAAGAGCGCCCTTAATGGATCACATTTTAGCACGTCTGTTGGTTGATTTGGTTGAAAGGAAAATCCTCCTTCTGGATGGCGCCGGTCCAAGTGGTTTGAACGAATTGTGCAGTAGCAGCAAGAATTAATGAGAATGAGTGTGCGTGTGTATGTACCGTACGGGGGAGTTTTCCCTCCATATTTCCCATGCTTGACCATCGGGAAACTGGGTGCGGTAGGGAGTGGAAATTGTGGTTTGATGGTGAAAAGAGAAAAACGGGGCTGGCACGCGATACAATACTTCGATTTTTGTTCCGCAAACGGTCGCTCAGGAATCAGGAATCAGTGTGTAAAATATGGGTGAATGACGTTCGGCTGATGATGGTCGGCTAGCTGCACTGAGTGCATTTAACGGGATCGAAAAAGGGGAGGGCGCGAAACCAATGCAAATAAACAAACGGAAACGAATGCAACGGAGACAGTAACTAAATAAAGTGCCACCTTCCAATTGGGAATAAAATATTAGAAAAATAAAATCAAATTTTAAAGTTATTATATTACGCTGAAAATTAATTACACTTAATAAAAAGTGTAAAAACATCTCCGAAAAGAAATAAACAAACAGGCTATAATAACATTTTTTACACTACATTACTTTTCCCTGACCGCTGGCAGATCAAATATCAAAACAAAACTTTCATTTCGCCGAACCGTTTGCCACCGAAACCATCCACCAATTGGCCGGTTCGGTGCCGAAGTCATTGATCCTGAAAAATGTTCCAATTAAATTATTTACAAAACGAAGCGCGAAGGGAAAACCTGTTTCCAAGCTCGCCATGAACCTGCGAGTCGTGATTGCCTGCGTGGTTTGTAAGAATAACCAACGGCAAGACCTCTAGAGGATTGGGATCCAATATTTGGTATAGTGACTGGACGATGCAACGAAAAACATAAAGACTGATAACGAAGAACCTAAAAGAACGGTGAAAGAGTTTAAAAAGAACTCCTCCAACGACCAAAGACAAAAATACTGATCCTGATTATGTGGCCGGCGCAAAACAGGAGATGACGCAAAAAAAAAGGATGTAACACACACATCCTGCATTACCATAGGCGCC
>KZ062218.1:28745-48260 GCA_002091835.1 Anopheles maculatus
TCTTGTGGCCGTGGAAAAGATTCAAACCACAACAAAAAAAAAAGTTTGTCAACGCAGTCACCGGTTGAGCGTCGGTTACTGCGGACCGAAAATAACTTCACCGAAACAGGAGCAAAAGCGAAAAATAAAACCCGTCAGAACACCGCGGGTGGAAAGGACGGGGCGTCGAGGCACAGAATAAGGAACCTGTTTTCATTTTTACATCCTTACCGGTACCATCATTTAGAACCAGTGCCAGCAGAGAGAGAGAGCGAGAAGCTTCAAGAGTAAAAATACATAATACAATGCAGGGAACAAAAGAAGGAATAAAAAACAGAACTTCCCGCACAATTGTGGAGTTTCGGGACGCTTCACCATTAAGAAGTGGAGCATGTGCGAGGAAGCAGCCTACTCAGCAAGTGGGCACAGGCACAGCAGTCTAAAGATATTCCTTTTTCGTGATTTCTGTTTGCCGTTCTACACGCTTCAGGTGGGCGCAAATCGATTCGCTAGGGCGTTGCTGCAGGATACATGATTTCCACATACACAGTTTGGCGCTGCAGCCACAGGGTGGACAGAATATTTAATTTATTGGAGCACACGAGCGGCTTTGCTGAGTTCCACTGTCAACTTAAAGACGAACTTTGAAAGAAATAAAAACAAAAACGAAAAACCTCTCCTGTAGAGCATCAAAAGACGGATGGCATTTGGTTCAAGTGCAAGGATGCTGCAAAACGAAACCGGATGGAAAAACTACAAGTGCTCTCCGCACCGGATGGCATGGTTAAAGCAACTGTTTTTGCTCCCCGCCGTTATGTCAGTGACCAAGGGGATTCTGGTGTACCGAAGACGGTGTTCCTACACCGATGCCACATCCAACGCACGCAGCATAATTTGGAGCGAATTGGAAGTGTTGCATTCAACCTTCAGTTGTTGTCTTGCTGCATGCTCGAACATCTTCAACCTTTAGACGACCTACGCATCACCAACCATCGCGGAGGTTTCGTTACCGAGCGAAATGCAAAAATAATGCCAGTTTTTATTTTCCGACTGCACTGGAAGCCTCCCAGCTCTCGCACCGTGGCTCAACGTCAGAGTTCAGTCACGACAACCCTAGGTTATAGCATCCAGGATTGGTCCCAAGGGGATTTTTTGTTATTGTATATAAATATAGCAAACCTGTTTCCTGTGTGCGCCCACCTGGATGGACGAAGCAGCGTAAGGCTCCACAACACTGGACGAGAAACACGTCCCACACAACCACAAACACACAGATCGCCCCATCAGATCGGTGGGGTCCATCACCCTTGCTCCTACGTCCAAATGGTGGAATGGTATCAGTTTTCTTGCCCAGCATCCCTCACAAGCGGTAATGCATATCTCACGCGATCACAGTTACTTCAACTTATCTCGGTTGAAGTTATCCCCAAGTCCCGGAACGGATGATGGTCAGAATTATTGATACGAAACCTGAACGAACCTATCCATCCATCCATTCTAGTCGATGCACCTTGCCGCGAAAAGTGTGTAGATAACGCTCCCAAACGCGGATCTACGCTCGGTAATGGGAATCGATAAATTAATTTTCCTACTATAGCCATCCCCCCGCTTTATCCATGCTTAAAGGTGTTTAAGAGAGGAGTAGACTTTGAACCCTTGGGGACCCATAAATCCCCAAACGATGGGAAACACTCTCTACCAGCTCACCGATTGCGAACGATCGTAAATGAAATATACAGCTCGGTGGCCTCGTCGTTCTGTGCGCACAGGAAACAGCTTAGATACTCCGACAGCGATTAGGTCCCTCCTTGCCAGAGTACGCATCTGAAGTGTTTCTTCGCAAGAGTATTGCGATCATTTTTCTTTCGCAGCCCCTCACCGACGCGTCCGTTATGTCACGATCGTGCGCTTCCAAATGGATGGAGATCTTCTTAAAGAGCTTTCACAGCCGAGCGCACACTCTGCAACGGTACACAGCGGGCATTGGGCGGGAGTGCGTTCGTACGTTTGGACAGCCAACGTTCCCTAATGACCCTGGGGGAGACTGGGGAAGGGAGTGGTTAATGAGGAATGGGTTGGTGCTAAGTGGAATCTATTTGGCAGCATGATATCGGTAGGGGAGAAAGGGGATGTTGTTGCTGTGCTGTTGTTTAGCCAGAACATAGTTACGGTGCTTTGCGGTAAGCACCAAAGCTTACCGATACCGATGCGTGATGGTGAGATTTGCCAAAATAAATTTGTTAAAAATGATTTATGAACCTTGCGGGAAGAAACTTTCAGAAAGCTTGACATACAATTTGTAGCTAGTGTACAAGGACGTGGACTATGCATATTCTGAACGTCTCAACTGCTGTAAATCTGAGTGCACTGCACAATATTTTGAGGTCTTCTGACATAGCTGTCATAGTTTGTCATTGGAGCAGAAAAAATATAAAAGATTGAAACGAATAAATAACACTCGTTTATACCAGACAGTATAAGTTCTTCCTTTTTTGACTATTATTATACGAAAGACTAAAATGAGATGAGCTCCAGTGTACGCCTAAAAATAGGCAAATGTTATAATTCTACCGATTTTCTTCATATAAGTAGACACATTTCGTCCTTATTTAAGCCGTAATTTGTACAAAAATATGTTTGAAAATTAATACGAAACATATTACAATCGTAATGATTTTAAAGAAAGTAAAATAGATGTATAAGATTTATACACCGAATGAAGATTCAGACTGGACAACTAGTATGAATATCTACAATTACTACAAGTACTACAATTTTATGGTGACCAAGTGACAATGTTCTATTTTAAATATGTATATTGTCTCTGATCCACAAGAGAAATTGATTGAAAACCAGACACCCGATAATTTATAGACCAGTTTTTGCTTCGCAAGGTAGTAAAACAACCACCCTACTGAGCGCATAAAAGCGTCCAGAAAACGTAGAATCCAAAGACAACGCAATTTTGAGGTAAGATTTTCAGATCTCCAATTTTCAGTTATTAACCTCGATTGAGATGTTTTTGAGCTGATTTTTTGCAGCTATCATTCGGAATTCTCATCGATTTTCAAATAAAAACAAAATAGCTATTACTTGTCGTGCCATTATAAAGGGAACCAAATCAAATCAAAACCTCCAGAGAAATGTACCATTTGATCTTTGCTTTAATGAACTGGAACTACGGGAAAGACAACCATAAAACTTTTAATTCGCGATCGATCATAAAAATTCGCTTTGCTGTTTGTTTGCGTCATCCGTACACTAACACAGCAGGGCTAGGATATCCACAAGCGAAAGAAATCATCTAGAGCATCACGCTGTTTATGAAAAGTGTCCGGCGAAGGAGATCGATGGTAAGGCTACGACACATTTTATGAGCAAGAGAAGCTAAAAATGAAAACACGTTTCTTGGGGTGTGTATCGCTGAAAATCGTCGGCAAACCGTGCAGCTCTGGCAATGACCTTGCGCTGTTGTAAACCGGACTCTTCGCTCTCTAGTCATGCGACCAAGATGATGGTGCCGCTTTTTGTTTTTCTTCCACATCATAATCGCATAGAGCCTTTACAATCTCTCTCTTTCTCTAGCTTTCTCTGTCAAAAATAACAGGACGGAGTAGTTCCTTCATCATAGTGCGCTAGACGATCGAAGAAGTTGGCATGGTTGAAGGATCGTGTGTAAAAGGCACAGTTTGTTAAGTTTCCCATGCCTGTGTTATGCGCACTCTGCTCAAACACATGTCCCAAATGTCACAGTAATTGCGAAGAATGCAAGATCCGGTGGCACGTATGTTACATACCAACCTGACGTCCTTTACAAATATTTGTCCAACCCTGATGCAATGTTGTTAGAGCGTTTGGCCACATGCGAAATCTGAACGACCGTATAACCGTAGAATGAAAACTGCAGATGTAGTACATCAAAAGTCATTTGTCAAAAGTACGATAGATCGTAACTCGTTGCAACACAGCAATGTGTGGAACGTGACCAACACACTTGATGGGTAGCGAGTAGGTCGTAGGAAATATGGTCATGACACCTCCCATTCAGTACACGCACAAACTCGAACACATTGCTAGTGCACTGATACATATCGCAGTGTCCAATAGTTCATCTTACCCTAGAATGCAATGACTGCACTTGATTCAGATTGCAACATTACGGACATCAAGAGAACTCTAGTTTTTTTTTGTATCCATTCAACTGGCTGTACTTCACACAAGGGGCATTACGGCACACTGGTCGTCTAGTCCACACCAAACCATCGTATCAAACGTTTCTAGCACTGCGATCTACGCATAACATCATCGATCTGGAGACGGGTTTTACTTTCTCACACGCTAACGTAATCGGTCGCCGGCCCATCTCTCACCACCCAATGGTCTACATCCGTCCGTCCTGCTGGCGTCCAGCACCGTCCCACGATCCGACCGAAGCTTTGATGCGTTGACTGACAGCACCCGATTTTGCATCGAATCTTAATGAGCTGCCCGCCGGTTGAACCGACCTGAAAGCGATCCCATTGTGTGAGAGAAGTTTGGGAGTGTTCAAACATTTATTTAAAGAAGAAGAAAAGTAACAAAATATGCTGCCCGAGACGCGGTCAAATAAAGTGAGGCAAAGCTAACAAACGTTGGTGCTGGACAGTTTTATTTAAAAAGCGCAAAAGGTACGCTGGTGTCTCGTAATCATCCACCCTGAAAAAGGGGTGAACTATACAGCGTTTGGCCTCTGGAAGAATGTTAATCATGTTCAAACACCGCGAATGGTATTTTTCAGTTTTATTTGGTGCTCTTATTTTCGTCCACTTTTCGTGCATGGCTCGAGAAATGTGGGTCAGTTGCAGTGTTAATAGAAATTGAAAGTTTATTTTTTCGTCTATCCACCCCTATCTTATTGGGCTGGATGCCAGTGGGGTGTCTGATTGACCTGCTTAATGATGACGGAAACAGCAGGAAACTGACTATGATTATTGAAGGCCGGGGACTATTACGGGCGTCTTGATGTCTAACATGAATGGCTAGCTTGCGAGCATAGCTCTGTTATTATCTGCTGCATAATCCACAGGTGCTAATGGATTACACTTTATTTTCATAACCTCAATTATTTGCTTGTACCAATGTGATGTACTTACGTTTATTGGAATAAGTAGAATTGATTAAAGGTAGTTACTTGAATGACGATATTTCCACAATTTATTAGTTCAATTCGCGGCTGCAGAAATTGTAGGACAATTTAGAGTACAAAATAGTACAAACTTTTTGTACTTTTAATTATGTACTTAGATGATAGCTACACTCTTTTTTAAAGAAATCGACCAGCAACACATGGGAGCAGCACAAGCGGTCAAATCAATCCTGGTAATTTGTAACTCTCGTTTAAACATCCGACATTAAATTTAATAATTAACTTATAATTTGTAGCATCTAATGTAATGATCATCTGTATTCATTACTATTATCAAATAAATTAAACTTTTACATAACTTTCTACTCAAAACATTTGAACAAGCAGCTGTTCTGCAAACAAAGCACAAAGTGTGACATCAACGAAAATAGTAATCATTGATCAACCTGTTTTCATTACAACATTACATTCAATCATTCCTCTTCAACAGTTAGCGCGCCCATCTCCCATCACGGAAAGCATGTCAAGGTGAAGTAGTTTAACTGATTTGATGCTAGATTTTTCCATCAAAAATCCCCCTATACCACTTATGCATGCTTTGCCCGACGATACCATTCTTCCATAACCTCGCTACCATTATTGTCAAATCAAACGCTTTTTACTGTCATCCGCAACACTGAACAAGCGATGACAAGAAGCTCAAAGTAATAATTTCCATCTCAAGACGCTTTTCCGACGTCCAATTAAGTATCAGCGCCCCCAAAAAAGTGGTATATTTGACATCGTTGGGCTAGGATGTTCCATGGTTAGAAGCATAAAAACGAACAGATTACAGGGTTAACCGGTTTTCAAGCGAAGCTTTCAACAACAAATGATAAAAAATCATCAAAATGTTTATTGATTGTGTCGGAAAATACGAAACATTTGACGGATATGATATGTCAACGTAAGCGATACAACAAATTAACGTCAATGTCGTGAAAATATAATTTCTCAACTTCACGCCACTAACCCTGTAGCCGCTCGATGAAAACATCGGATCTAGCGAAATTAGATCTTCGCAATTAATGCCATCCGACCTTCAACTATGAAACGTCGCCCCACACGATCGATGATGGTTCAGGGTCAAACTGCCATGATGTGGCGCCCGATTTTTACGCGAAGTTTTGGAAAAATCGTGACAGAGCTTTCGCACAGAAGTCGATCGAAGTGTATAGCGCAAAAAATAGCATCATGAAATCGAATTTAATAACGGCTATCGAAGAGTACGGAGCATGGTGGAGTTTCGGATTTTGTTTCACCTTTTGCCACCGGTTACTATTGATTCCGGCGAGACTCCATCTTTTCTGTTGTTGTTGTTGCTTCATTGCATCAGTTAAAATCGGTCGTATTTTGACGATGCTTTTTGGCACGACTTTATTACACTCTCATTCCCCCGTCCCCTTCCACCTCTCCCGATACACTTATCCATAGGTCTCCGGTCGGATAATTGTGCCGCGAGGCTGCTGACTCCGTTGCGTAACACTGTTTTCCCGCGACGTTTCGCGGAATTGCACGGTTAGCCGAAACGATACGCATCACCGGCAGAGTCGAAGTGCACCGTTTGTTACACTGGCAAAAGCCGCTAGTGTAAGTGAAGTGGCTGCGGATAGAGACGACGGGTCACGTTGTGCTGAGCGAAGCGAAATAAATCCCCAGCGGGAAAACGATAGTTGAACAATTATTAGCTGATGACGGCACTTTTCCGATCGCTCGGTACAGTCAAGCTATAATCTTTGATTTTCTATCAACTTCCTAACGTACACAAACACCGTGAAGCATACAGTCAACTACAAAGCAATTTTCTTTTAAAAACAGAAAAAAAAACAAAGTTCGTTGTCTTGGGCGCGCTACTCAGCAGTATTCACTTCCTAGTGATTAAAATTAAAAGGTCTGTCCCTACGTTTTTGCTTTAGGGGATTCCTTCGCCCGCAACGCATCTTGTGTTAATCGTCCAAACATGGCAAACATGGCGTCAAGATAGTTCATGACGATGCGCATGTGTAGCTGATGGTTTCTACTGGATGCGTTACACCCCAGTGGACAATGCATTTCCGTCACGTGCACCGATGATCAACCCGTAACGGAATGAAAAATGCTTGCTTGAAAAGGGAAACAGTTCAACGAATGATAAATTGTTTCGTTTAGCCAGCTTAGTGACAATGTATGAATATGTAACTGTCCCTCGGCGGTTTCCTATGAGTGTAAAAAGAAACTATTGATCAAAATCATTATTTACTAATTAGACAATTTTATAACAAAACACCTATTGCAACGTGCGAAGCCATCGCCGCAGAAACCAGTACTCAAATACGCCACAGACATGATGGTTCTGTTCAAAACTCACGAAAATCTCTTAGCCGCATACGATAGAAAGATGTTCATAACGAGTTTTGTAAGCTCTACGTCACTTCTATAAAGCAATTTAGATTTGCCCGGCTCGGGTGTCCTGTTCATGTCACAAAAATGGCACAGAACCCCAGAACCAGCACGTAAAATCTTTTTAGCTAATTTCACATGAACAAAAGCGGTGTTGTAGGTCCACATTGAGATGGAGACACATGCGTTTAGGACACATTCATGCGTGTAGTACAATAAGGCCGAACAAGACCAGGCTAAGAAGACACGTTAGTAAGTCTACTCGAAGCAGAGCAAAACGACGGAGAAGATTTTATTTTCGAAAATAGTGGCTCAAAGTCAACATCAGTTCTTTCGCTTCAAGATGCCGGAAAGAGCGTCAAGATATATCGATATATTTATGAAAACATCGAATTGGAGGCATTCCTTAATGAAGATTCGCATGTTGCAAAATGTTGACACTGCATTACCAACGACGCAGTGATCCAACTAATTTCAAATAAGTATTAATTTCAAATTCCTATGAGCTGAAGTAAAAATCTAATTCCATTTCTTCAAATAATCTTGACGATGGGTGTACATCGTTTACAAGAACTCATAAACCATTTAACTGCGTTTTGAGCGCTCTCAAGCACTCACTTTTTGAAGTTAGCGTTGTGTGGATTTGGTGGAACAGACTTAGTATTTAGTTGTACAACCGGCTTTGAAGTTCGCCATATCGGGGCCTCGTATAAGGACATCGTGAGTACTTCTCCTGTTGCACTTCTAATATAGCAATAAAATTGTCATACGATGTATCGGCTTTGCCTCCATCTGTGGTTCTGTCTACGGATTCGATGTGTTGGGGGTCCTCAAATTTAATTCGACTTAGGCTTCATTAAAAAAGTGGTAAAACAAAGCTACTTTTGTTGGACATTACACATAAAAAAATCAATCAGTTTTTGACAATACATTTACGTCTACTTTATTCATATAAAATTCCCTTTTTTTGCTCACCGCTAAGGAGACAGTTGAATACGATTTTAAACCGAAAACTACGCAGAACAATCCACCTCGCTACGAATTCTATGCTCGAAAACCGAGCGACCACTTTACACGCACGAGTAGGACAGAAATTGAAGAGGAAAGTTACAGCAAACAAACAGGTTCGCTTGCCACTTACTCCTACCAAAGATTGCAGCAGATGCAATCTTCTTCCTTCCCGTGACGTCGCTAGGGAAATAAAGAACCGGTTTGTACATTTTTCGGTCCACCATTTCGCGACCGATTCGAAGCGATGAGCTTGAAAAGTCCTGCACCACAAGCGAAACAGGTTGAAGCATACCACCACTTCCGACGACGCTATTGGGCACGACGAAATACGCTTGACCCACGGATATTCACCCGTTCAAAGGGCAGCAAAAGCGGTCAAACGTGAACCGATACTATTGCGAATTACTCGACGTTTAAGTCAGCGTTTTGTGTGAGTGTGCGTGTTTTTTTTGCTATAAATTATTTCTCTATTACGGTTGAATGTGAAATCATAGGAAGTGGTTCCGATTGTATAATGGCTGCTTACCGGTAGCAGTAAATTGAAGGGAGGAAACACAGATGAACGACACACATAATTAGAGTAGGAAAGAAAACAAAACACTCACGCGCCACATCAAACACACAACACACAGATGAAATAGATCGAAAATATATGTTACCTATCGCTACCTCCATGCAGCTGCAATGCCCGCTTACACCCTAAACGATCATTATGTGGTCGATTGCGCTCGGAAGCCATTTTTCACCGAATAAAACACTTTCCTACGCCCGACACCGGCATCATTTGTAATAAATTTAACCAAAAAAAAAAAACCATAATGATCGATTCCGATCGATTCCGAGATGGTTCCCGACAAAGTTTTAGGGCGAGCCGTTTTTGGTTTTTTTTTTCTTTTATCTAACAGTCGGCACACCAACTGGTCAGCTTAATGTAGCCTTTTAAATAAAACGAAAGCATTGACGTTTTATCGACCGAAACGAACCCAAAATCAACGAACTCTGGCTGCATACTGTGGCTTCCAGTTTTGCTGGAAAGTTTCATCAAGTTTAATGCCATCGGTGTAGACTGATTATTTATTGCTTTTGGATTGCCTTCAATTGCTATGGGTGTGTCCTTTGTAAGTATACGTTCGTTGCATAATTTTATTTTTATTGGGGTGAAGTATGTTTTTTTACATATAAATTATGTAAAAGTAAATATATAAAACAAATTATAAACTATATAAAAAAGAAAACAAATAAACAATTTACAATATATTCCAATTTTACAATTTAATATACCAGGCTTTTGTTCTTTACACCCAAGGAACTAAGGAACAAGATTGTATCTCACACATCAGGCGCGAAATTCAATCCTGCCGAGTGTGCAATTCATTTCTCCATCGGTTCTGATGCATTAATGTACGTCATAAACTTTATGAACTATTGTCCACGAACTGTCAACTGCCGTTAAAGACTAACGCCATCACATTCCTTTGGGAGTGGTGTTTGCTTTTCTTTTCAGTGCCCTCACTTCGTCCGGAACATGCATTAAACGAACCCACCAAAGTGCTTCCCATTCTTAATGTTCTTCGTGGGGGAACGTTTGTGTAAGCCATGTAGATGCAACTTTGCTGCTGCATTCTCAAAAAATAAAAATTGACACCTTTTCCGTTCCGAGTTTATTACCCTGTGGCATGCGATCGACAAGCTAATTAAAATTCGACCTGTTTTGTATTGTTTTCTTTCTTCTCAACATTCCAGAAAACTTGCATCGTTCTAAATTTCCTTAGAGCCAAAATAAGGCTCCACTTGAAACTTGTTTTCGACCGTTCGTGCGTATGTATGGGGAGAAAAGCATTAAGAACGCGCCTCTTCTGTCTTTCCGTTCGCTACTATCTGCGTGAAGAACAGACGAATCGCGTTAATTATTTTTGATTTCGTTTCATTCGCTCCATTTGCACCCTAGTGTTCTTCCAGTTTGGGTTCCTTATTAGCGATAATCATTTCCACTTTTGTACCGTACGATCTAGAGCCGTTGATTTTCATGTTTTATAACTTCATTACCAGTCTAACGCGCGGGCACACTCCCATACATAAAACACACTCACAGGGGAAACCTCACATTGTATCGCTCAGGCATGCAATTTCGACAGACGCTAGCAGACTAAATGAAATTCACATCAACGTTCCTAAGGCAATAGTTTTGCTGTAGCGATTGTAACATTTCACTACTCTCCGGACAAGCAGACTTTCATTCGACACCATGCGTTCGGTGCTCATTCACGCCAGTCGCATATTTCATTTCATTGATCAGTTGTTTGACACGGTGCAGACACACTAAAGAAACCATTAGTGTTGCTATCTATGATTATTGTTAGAAGAGCATACCATAAACGACTGCAAAAAAGTGTAAAATATAAGTGAAAAGAGCACGTTTTGCGATTAAATCATCTTACGATATCTAAACCTTCCATGGTTACAATCCAGGAGATTGCTCGAATAAGTTTACAACGAATAACCTTGTACATAGCAATTTAAGTAGCTATCCGCTATTCCTCATTACAAAAAAGAAACTGCAACTCCTTGCCATATTGGGCCAGCAACAATTAAACTACTCTATCCTGGGTGTCACTTTACATCTAATTTTCTTTATATATATTTTTTTCTACTCTCCAAATCGCTCCAATTATTCATGCATTGATCAATACGCTCATGGATTGCTTTCAGCTTCAAGGGTTTAGCAATAACTGCACCCTAAGTGACCCTGACTTTACACGCACGAGTAGGACAGAAATTGAAGAGGAAAGTTACAGCAAACAAACAGGTTCGCTTGCCACTTACTCCTACCAAAGATTGCAGCAGATGCAATCTTCTTCCTTCCCGTGACGTCGCTAGGGAAATAAAGAACCGGTTTGTACATTTTTCGGTCCACCATTTCGCGACCGATTCGAAGCGATGAGCTTGAAAAGTCCTGCACCATAAGCGAAACAGGTTGAAGCACACCACCACTTCCGTCGACGCTATTGGGCACGACGAAATACGCTTGACCCACGATGATCTGCCCGTTCAAAGGGCAGCAAAAGCGGTCCAACGTGAACCGATACTATTGCGAATTACTCGACGTTTAAGTCAGCGTTTTGTGTGAGTGTGCGTGTTTTTTTTGCTATAAATTATTTCTCTATTACGGTTGAATGTGAAATCATAGGAAGTGGTTCCGATTGTATAATGGCTGCTTACCGGTAGCAGTAAATTGAAGGGAGGAAACACAGATGAACGACACACATAATTAGAGTAGGAAAGAAAACAAAACACTCACGCGCCTCATCAAACACACAACACACAGATGAAATAGATCGAAAATATATGTTACCTATCGCTACCTCCATGCAGCTGCAATGCCCGCTTACACCCTAAACGATCATTATGTGGTCGATTGCGCTCGGAAACCATTTTTCACCGAATAAAACACTTTCCTACGCCCGACACCGGCATCATTTGTAATAAATTTAACCAAAAAAAAAAACCATAATGATCGATTCCGATCGATTCCGAGATGGTTCCCGACAAAGTTTTAGGGCGAGTCGTTTTTGATTTTTTTTCTTTCATCTAACAGTCGGCACACCAACTGGTCAGCTTAATGTAGCCTTTTAAATAAAACGAAAGCATTGACGTTTTATCGACCGAAACGAACCCAAAATCAACGAACTCTGGCTGCATACTGTGGCTTCCAGTTTTGCTGGAAAGTTTCATCAAGTTTAATGCCATCGGTGTAGACTGATTATTTATTGCTTTTGGATTGCCTTCAATTGCTATGGGTGTGTCCTTTGTAAGTATACGTTCGTTGCATAATTTTATTTTTATTGGGGTGAAGTATGTTTTTTTACATATAAATTATGTAAAAGTAAATATATAAAACAAATTATAAACTATATAAAAAAGAAAACAAATAAACAATTTACAATATATTCCAATTTTACAATTTAATATACCAGGCTTTTGTTCTTTACACCCAAGGAACTAAGGAACAAGATTGTATCTCACACATCAGGCGCGAAATTCAATCCTGCCGAGTGTGCAATTCATTTCTCCATCGGTTCTGATGCATTAATGTACGTCATAAACTTTATGAACTATTGTCCACGAACTGTCAACTGCCGTTAAAGACTAACGCCATCACATTCCTTTGGGAGTGGTGTTTGCTTTTCTTTTCAGTGCCCTCACTTCGTCCGGAACATGCATTAAACGAACCCACCAAAGTGCTTCCCATTCTTAATGTTCTTCGTGGGGGAACGTTTGTGTAAGCCATGTAGATGCAACTTTGCTGCTGCATTCTCAAAAAATAAAAATTGACACCTTTTCCGTTCCGAGTTTATTACCCTGTGGCATGCGATCGACAAGCTAATTAAAATTCGACCTGTTTTGTATTGTTTTCTTTCTTCTCAACATTCCAGAAAACTTGCATCGTTCTAAATTTCCTTAGAGCCAAAATAAGGCTCCACTTGAAACTTGTTTTCGACCGTTCGTGCGTATGTATGGGGAGAAAAGCATTAAGAACGCGCCTCTTCTGTCTTTCCGTTCGCTACTATCTGCGTGAAGAACAGACGAATCGCGTTAATTATTTTTGATTTCGTTTCATTCGCTCCATTTGCACCCTAGTGTTCTTCCAGTTTGGGTTCCTTATTAGCGATAATCATTTCCACTTTTGTACCGTACGATCTAGAGCCGTTGATTTTCATGTTTTATAACTTCATTACCAGTCTAACGCGCGGGCACACTCCCATACATAAAACACACTCACAGGGGAAACCTCACATTGTATCGCTCAGGCATGCAATTTCGACAGACGCTAGCAGACTAAATGAAATTCACATCAACGTTCCTAAGGCAATAGTTTTGCTGTAGCGATTGTAACATTTCACTACTCTCCGGACAAGCAGACTTTCATTCGACACCATGCGTTCGGTGCTCATTCACGCCAGTCGCATATTTCATTTCATTGATCAGTTGTTTGACACGGTGCAGACACACTAAAGAAACCATTAGTGTTGCTATCCATGATTATTGTTAGAAGAGCATACCATAGACGACTGCAAAAAAGTGTAAATCATAAGTGAAAACAGCACGTTTTTCGATTAAATCATCTTACGATATCTAAATCTCTTCCAGTTCGTACAATATGTCCTATATTTATCTTTTCAATCCAAGACATTGCTCGAGTAAGTTAACAACGAATAACCTTGTACATAGCAATTTAAGTAGCTATCCGCTATTTCTCATTACAAAAAAGAAACTGCAACTCCTTGCCATATTGGGCCAGCAACAATTAAACTACATTACCCTGGGTGTCACTTTACATCTAATTTTCTTTATATATTTTTTTCTACTCTCCAAATCGCTCCAATTATTCATGCATTGATCAATACGCTCATGGATTGCTTTCAGCTTCAAGGGTTTAGCAATAACTGCACCCTAAGTGACCCTGTGGTCCGAAACAATGTAACGCAACCACACCGAACCACATCGCCCTGTATATAACAGTGCACGATCGCAATTGTAATATTCACAGCGAACGAATCTAATCAATTGCCCGCTTATGGTGCTTCAAGCGAAGAGCACCATCAAGACGAGACTGGTCCGTAAACACCCAAACGGTCACAACGGTCATCGAGGCAGAGACACAACAAAAAAGGTAAGGTTCCGTGTCGTTGAGGATAATTTGCTACGCTATCCCACACCGCAACCGCGTTTGTCGACATCAAAACAAGAGCCGAAATTGTGCACCGATCGGTTTTGGGTTCACTTGTTTGTTTTGTTTTGTGCGATGGTAGCGAAATTTGCTGTATAGAAAATTATTTTTTTAGACCAAATTAAACGTGTTGGTCGGGTTGTATCGCTGTTTTCCATTTTTTAAGTTGCAAAAACCTTAAAATTAAGCTCAATGCTGTAAAGCATGAGAACGTGAGTTGGCTCATCGTTTTTTACCCTAACATGGTTCGTTAAATTTCGTCCACCAAAGCAAGGACATGTAGTACACTCACGACAACCGTAGGCTTTGAAATAAATTCACTACCCACCGGTTGACGGTGACAGATTAGAGTTTTTCCACAATCTCTCACGACCAGTGTGTACTACATTCAACCCATCCATCAGCTGCTGCTCGTCACAGTGGACACCTCTCTGAACCCTTCAAACGCGCTAGCGAACCACTTCTGAGAGTAGCTTAATAATATGCGTACAGACTAATCTAACCGAACGAATTAAAGCCCTAAACCACAGCTCAGTCCATCAGCTGAAGGACGGAAAGATGACCACCACCCCAGCCATATATGGTGCGTGTGCACTCAAAAACCAATAAAGTGCCCTCCGTATCGAAACGTCGACCTTAGCACATGGCGTCTGATTAAGTTAGGTTTGCCCCTTAAAAGGAAACGCCTCACAGAGTGGTCCGAAGGCTGCTACCCTACTGATACACACTCCACACGCTTAACGGTGCTGCGCTATTTGTCATCGACGCCGATTTGTCTAATCGATGTCGAACGTTTTGAACATGCGTTTCTTGCCACCTTCTTGCCGGCAAGATTGCAAACCGTGCTGGATATTGCAATAACGGTCCGCAAGCATAACGTCGACCAGCAGCATTGGCGGAAAAGCATTTGCTATCGTAGCTTGCATCAGAGATCGCTCGGCCGAGTGTCACTTTACAGGGTTCTTCGGATGCGGAGGAGCTTTTGAGCAGCAGCAAAACATGACCATATACCCAGAAGGTGGTGAAAACTAATTAGACACCACTTAGCTCGAACAGTTCGAAGTAAGATGTTGCTGATGCACCGGCACTATGCGTCAAAAACCATCATCAGCGCACACCATTCGTTGGCGTCGTAGTCGTCGTCGCGACGAGTTAATCGATTTATGGCGCTCGCATTCACCCGTAATTTATTAGAGGTTTTTTTTCTTTCTTTTCCTACAACTGTCGCATACTGTCTCAAGCGTGATAGAGCCGCGATAACGAGCCGCCTTTAAGAGTCCCTAAAGAGCAGCGAGCGATGCCCTTTTTTTGTTAGTTCGTGGTAGGTCCACGATGAAATACGACGTCGATGGGGTGAGGTGAGATATTTTAAGTAAATTTTAATTAACCCCTCGCGAGTGGTAGATCTTGTCTGCTGGAGGGGGGGCTCACAGGTTAATCGAATATGTTGTGTCACATTTGCCGTTTATTCCGGTATTATTTGGCGATTTCTGTTTCGTGTTACCTGCAAATAAACAAAACACGAAAAATATCAATTAATTAAATGCCTTTACTATAGAATTCTTAAAAATAAAATAAATTAAACATAAGACTTTACACAAATTTACTAAAACATTGCTAAAACAAATAAAATATGAGTTTGTTTGTCTTTTCACATCTCCAAATTGAATTCTGAACTGAAACAATCAATTTAATTATTGCATTCGATTGCATTTCCAACCCCCAAACCGGTCGGTGTTGGTGTGAAACATTGCGCGTTTATTAAATCAAATAAATTTTACCCTCACAAGCACCGCTAGGCCGTCAGCCTTGTAGCAAGTAATGGAACCGTCCACGGTTGGATGAATTTTTAAAAGGTTAAGTACCGTTCATTCTTTACCCGACGCCTCCGCAGCAAAGTATGCGCGATATTTCAGGCCGGACATATTACAACCACTTCTGATATGATGTAATGGGAAAATCGGGCGCAGAGGAAAAATGAAGTTCCATCCCGCCATGTGAGCCATCATTTTGTCAGGCGAGGCAGTAACACGAGGCGCCGCGTTATTTATTTACAAGCACAATCGTACGATTGCAGACTGGCGGTGGCCGCCTTGCTTGGCTCGAGCAGCGAGAAACTCTTTTCTAATTAATCAAAAACTTTCAAAAACTTCACAGCGTGTTCCAGCACCTCTTCAGCGTTTGGTACGGGTGGTGCGTTGACCGGACACGTTCTACTGCACTACATGTACACGCAGACAACACAACCAAAATGGGCAATACGAACGCTCGGGCACGGAGGAGACCGGTTCGTTTAACGTACAGAATCTTCTTGGCCATTTTCTTCGCACCACGCATTGAATCTGACCCCGGGAATGCCTCACCAAAACGGGCGTCGTTTTGTAACGAATGCTGTACATTGCTTTAATTCCAGCTCGCATCCACGCTACCATCCCATCCAGACAAACAACGCAAGTGCAAGTGAACGGAAACGCGACGAATTTTCAGCACCCCCTTAAACGAAAGACTTCTTGGGAGAAAGTTTATTCAACCAACCGTTCCCAAAAAGAAAAACCAATGTTCGGCGAAGAACAAATTCCTTCCTGTACCATTATGGTGCATAACACAGAAAGTACTGTTACTCTATTCTTTATCATTACTGCCGCGAGTGAATTCCGGTGCCAATGGGGCGAGGCACCAGCGCAAGAATAATGTGCAAAAATGTGTTTTTGTGTGTTGCCTTTTTTTTTAACCATGCTCCAACAGTGAATACAAATTCAAGCACAGCAAATTCGACAACATGGCAAGGAAAAAAATATGATAAACGATTCGTGATTCTTACTAATCATTGACATTGGTGAAAAAGCTAATGTTCTTGTTTGTGATGATGTACGCAATGGTACCGATGAATTTTAGGCCAATATCAAATTCAAGCTTCTGGATACATACTTCCAGCAATCTTTTGTACATGTGTAAAATGGTAAAATTTAACCAGTGAATTGATTGTTGTACCTTCTTTAACACGAACGTAGAATATTTTTCGTTCGATGAAATGCGATGAAATTTCATGCATATCTGCTCGAAACTAATCGAAACTTTGCAGTACAGAAACAATAAAAATCTTATCATTGTAAATACAACAAACGCAAGAACTGTGATTGCTACATTACGAAAAAGTCAAAAACATGAAGAATATTTAATTTAAAAAATTGCATAATACATAAATAATGATTTTTTCACCTATATAATGCATGCTGTTCGAAATCATAGCACAGAGCATACATCAGAAATTCATTTCTGTACGCCTAAATGTAGGCAATGCGCATCACGCTGGTGTGTTTCCTCGCTTTTTCGAGTAGATTGCAGTTTCGAGCAAGACATTCAAACACACCGGGTTAATTTTTTTCTACCACTCATTACTGTGTCTTTTTCGTTTCTATTTCAAATAATAAATAAATAAATAACAAATGAAGAAAATAAATGGTCTAAAGAAATGGAGCACCTTCAAAGAGGTGTATAGAACTTAAACAAATACATCAAACAATTGCAACCACAGCATATGTGTATTCTATTTAATTTAAAATCATTGATTCATTTGAACACGAAATTGACGATTGCTATTTGTTTTTTCAAACAACAAAAGTTCCGTTACTAATCATCCACCAATATAGGCCATCTGATTAAAAACAGATAAGATACATTTGTGTTGTGTTCCCGCTTCCCGATGATTAGATTAACACAGATTTCCTGAAATTTATTTTCTCCGAAACTAATTCGCTTCAATCTAGCCGTTCGTAATTAGTACGGCACGTGCCGCAATGTACTTCAAACTTAGTAACACACACATACGCGCCTAAAACTGACGATAATTAATCAGAATAATAGTAAAGCAGGGAGGCAAACATTGCGTTGCTTTCAATTCATCTTTCTACCCCCAATGCAAAACTTCAGCTCTCGGCACTCAGTTTTCAGCATCCAGAAAAACGCTGGTGTTGTTTAAAGCGGCTCCGGAAGAATCTAAACACACCCCAAAAGAAAACACCGATGCAGCAGCAAATAATGACCTGTTGGACGATGCCGCTTGATGCTCTCGCGTTCGCTTGCTGCCAAGACACACATGTTCGTACCGAAGTCTAAATCGCGCACCCGTCTACGTCTAGCAAAATGTAAGACCGTACACGTCATCGTTCGGGTTCTGGCGGCAGTGGACGGGTTGAAAAGGGGATTTGTATTTTTAACTCAATGTTACAGAGCAATATTTCACCACCGATTGGATTGAGTGGTCGGTTTTCGGCACGACCAGCGTCTTGTATGTGCGGACCGCCGTCATCAAACGTGGATCGGTTGAAAGGGCGTGTGTACTGCACTACCTTGGTGTAAGCTATTTTCAGTTCACGTACGAACATCGTCAGTGATTCAACTGGGATCAGTGCCATGCTCTAACAGGTCTCATAATTTCATTGAGCCAGGAGACGCTGATGTTGCGCTGTGTTGCAGCTGTTAGGGACGCTGGCACACTTCTTCCAGATGATGATCATTTCGGTTCCGATTCCGCATCATCGATGTTAATGCACATGACAGTTTGAGAAGTATACCACATGTGAGTTAGTTTCCGATTGAGCAGAAGAAAAGAAACATAAAACGGTTAGTCAAATTAGGAAACAAGACTTTAATTTAGAAAAAATGCTGGCTACTGTTTCAGAATGGAAAAATGTGTTTAAAGGCAAATTTATATTGCATACCTTCAGGCGTCAAAGTTGCAACTTTTTTGGTTCGTTAACCGCGAAGCAGATCTACTTTTTTAAATGTTCCTTTAAATACCAATATTATTCTTCACATTCAAAATATCCTTACCAAAACCATCTATTTCTATTAATCTTTCTGCGCCGCACATACATAAAGTGTTGTAATAATTAACAAGCAATCAACACCAATCACAGCAGACACGCCGTTAAGATGTACACGCCGTGCGTGAAAAAACGTCGGCCTCATCACTTTCACACGTCATTCAACGTTTTGGCCAAGTCGTGATTGACTGCAGCTTCATCATAACGTCAACCCCAGCCAGGCAGTCAGACGTTTCCAAGCCGGGTGTGTGAATGCGTCATGGATTAGACTGTACGAAACATGTTTGCAGTGTGTCTCGGTGCATATCGCTTCATACGCACGTTGTTGCTTGTGCACATGTGATCAGAGTAAAGAAGTAGAGAAAGATATAACAGGCGGGCACAGTCAGCTAACGAATCAGGCTATATGTTTCGTTGTTTTTTTTTTT
>KZ062218.1:65985-163994 GCA_002091835.1 Anopheles maculatus
GCCGGGTGTGTGAATGCGTCATGGATTAGACTGTACGAAACATGTTTGCAGTGTGTCTCGGTGCATATCGCTTCATACGCACGTTGTTGCTTGTGCACATGTGATCAGAGTAAAGAAGTAGAGAAAGATATAACAGGCGGGCACAGTCAGCTAACGAATCAGGCTATATGTTTCGTTGTTTTTTTTTTTGTTTTGTTTGACCACTCTGACCGACCAACAACGATTGCACAACATTTGCGTGAAAGTGAATGAGCAGTCTCCTCACCGAGCTGAATGTGTGTCGTCGACTCAATCTCTTAAGAAGAGTTTGGACGTAAAGGAAAGAAAACGGTGTTCGTGTATGGTCCAAGCGAGACGGAACGCGTCTGTGGGTGCCCGGTGACGTCTGTCAGAATCGAATCAATTAAGATTAGTCACGATAGTATTAAGCGCCGAAAGCCGTGATTTCTGACAGCTTAACCGAACGATCGCTGCATATTCCTGTTAACTGAAAGCACATTATACAATTAGTTTGGTTATCTTAACGGTAACGTTTTCTGATTTTCATACATTCCAGTGCAAGAAATGGTCCGGTCCATCTATAACTTTGTCCATACATTAAGCTGTACATGCAATCGTAGAAGGTTCCACAGCACAGGAAAGGAACTTCGTTATTAGTCTAATGGATTCCGGCCGGCCACAACACGGTGGTTGGGTGGTTTGTTTCATCATTTAGAACAGTAAATTTGAGCACGTTGCAAAAGTTGCACTATTCCTCGGGTCAACCGTTAACCATTCCGCGCGCGCACGATTGAAACCCTGTTGCACAACTTTTAAGGGGGTTTCCATTTAGTAATGCTCACACAGGGGCGGTACAACACTCTGCACATCCGCTCGCCATCACGAAACCAGCGAACGGCAATGAATCACATGAAAAATGATCGTTCATCTTATCCACCCGGCAAGTTAGCCATCGTTAGACCAAAACTGAACCAATATAAAAGCGAACGAAGTGTTTCGCTCTTCCGCGAGGTACAGCAGTAGAATAGTTTTTAAAAATGCATCCCTCTTTGCTTTCTTCATTTTCCAAAAACCCCATTTGCCTCCCGCTCTTAGCAAACAAGCTACAGCAAACAGCTGGGTCAAAAAGTGTTTGTGGATGCGACAAAAGCGAACGAAGTGTTTCGCTCTTCCGCGAGGTACAGCAGTAGAATAGTTTTTAAAAATGCATCCCTCTTTGCTTTCTTCATTTTCCAAAAACCCCATTTGCCTCCCGCTCTTAGCAAACAAGCTACAGCAAACAGCTGGGTCAAAAAGTGTTTGTGGATGCGACAATGGAGGCAGGAACAGGATGACCTACGGTTTAAAACGATGTTGCAATGCATTCCGACCGATTTTCCGGGACCATTTTCGGGAACGTATGCTAGAGACGTGCCAGAGTAAGAACTTCGAAACAAATCGCTGTTTATGTGCAATTGCTGGGAAGAATTATGATTGCTCAGGTGAAAACATACAAACCGCTGTTATAATAAACATGAGACTACAGTTGCTTATATTTTACCAATTATTAATGTTTTGGACAATGTTTTGGTTTTGTTGTTTTGCTTCTTCTATTATGCCACAAACAGACACAAATAATTATCCAATAAGTAAAAATTCTCTCACCCAATTCACACCAAACACATACATAAATTCGCTCCAATAAAAACCATGAATAGTCTTCATTTAGCAACCAGCCGAGAGAGAAAAACAAGCTTTCGTTCTCGCATCCTACATCAACCGCCGACCCACCCACTGTTAGCAGCAATGGTCGCACAATTGATTTATCTTGTCAATGGCACCTAAATCATGTGTCTGCGAGCTGGCAAAGTATTTTGTTCCCCAATTTGCTTCCACCGCTTCTGCCAATGCGGGATGATGCACACACCCGAACTGCACCATCAGACGCAAGGAATGTTAAACGTTTGTTGACCTCAACCACCATTTTCATGTCGATGACGTCGTTAGAAACCGTCGTGTTTCGTGCTTCGAACGCAAACACCGTAACACACGCACGCAGCATCCACCCATCTTCAAACGGCAGTACAAGCACAGATGTTGTTTTATTTGCGTGTGCACCGGAGATGGTGGGAGAAAGTGAATACGAGAGCGAATGGAGGACAGGTATTATCCCTATCCTGCACCATCAAGCTTCTCCTGCTCCTAGAAGTCTTGTGCCGAGAATTAGGTAAGTAAAAAGGATAAATCCCACAAAATACCATCATATGTTCTAGACCGTGCCGGTACCTCTCATGTCATACGAAACTGTTCCTTTGTTGTTCCAAGCTGCCAACCCATGGAATAAAACAGAAAGAACTTGAAAACCAAAAAACCATTTGGGTAGTGCAACGTTTCATCCAACGCCAGCATCAGCCTGCCTCACACACCTTTACGGAATGTGCCATATACTTTTGACTACCCTGTTGCAATATTCCACCAACCAAAATGGGACAACGACGGCACCAAAATGAACTTGTCTCGTGCACACAAAGTTTGAAGCTAACAGCTATTGCACAACGAAACAGCGCGAAACGTGTAGAAGGACCTCATCCGCACTGATTGGAACACAAAGCCGTGTGTCTTTTATCTGTCAAAAAAGGTAGAAGTAAATGACACATAAACTAAGAATAAACCAAGTAAACAAAACTACAACGAACACCGGTTACTGTAGTTTTATGTTATTGCTTCGTGCTCGCTAGTCGGTGCTGTGTGCTTTGGGTGGATTTCTTTCTTTTGAGGTCGTTGCTGTTGCATGAATTATGAGTCATTTGACACACAGCTTTAAGTTCCGTTGTGAATGCTAGCGAATTCCACAGCACTGGAAGCGCACGTGTTTCTATGTGTCAGAAAATGGAAAGACGCGAGAGGACACCGACGAGATCGTTGACCAGCCGAATCAGTTGTCGTGAAAATATTTAATTCAATTTCTTTGGGTGTACTAGCATCACAACACAAGTTTTATTGCTTTTTCTAATTCTAATCGTTCAACGCTATCGAATACAGTTGTTCTTCTCATTAATAAACTATAGAAATTGTTTAAAATGTGTAGTTTAAAAATAAAATAGGTATTCATGCTATAATCATTAGACATGTTCTTTGTTGCCATTTGATCGAAATGCAAATAACCAAGCGAAAAAAGAGGGAACGTAAGAGCAAACAAAAATCCGAAACAAAGCAAAATACGATTTTGAACAGTATCGTCAGATAATCAGATCTCTCCGAAGATCTGTCGCATCAGGATTATGCCAAACCGAGCCTAAGTAGAGCTTAACGGAGAGAAAAAAGTCTGAGGAATGTTTTTTTTTTGTTCTTTGTTTAACCAAATCAACGAAAAGTACATATTCCAACTCATTTAATATGTTTTAAAATTGTCTGATCGGCAAGCTTTTTTGTAACTGCAGCCATATTGATTGTCGCTTATAAATTAATACATGCAAAATAATCCCAAAATCTTGGAAGCATGAGCTACCCGGTATCGCATCATATCAAAACTCATTTAATAAAAGAAAGTAAATAAATTTGTAATTCTGCGATGAGCTTTTGTGAATTCCACTTTATGTTTACAATCTGGATTCTTTGTAGTTTAGATTTTATAAGAACCAGTTCCATTTTGTTACCAATATCACAAAAATATAAATATGGGAAGGTCTTCAATTTGCAAACATGAGTTAAACAAGCTTTCGGTTTCGAAATTGACTATAACCGGTAAACCTCTAACTTCTATATAACTAATAACTTGCGTAGTCACCAAACAAATGCTTTGACTTCATCAAACGTACATTACGCAATGTAGAGATACTCGATGAACGCTACCGTGCCGTATAAACAGTACGCAAGTGCGAGAGCAAACCAGGTACCGCATCCTTCCGCCAAGGACGATGGGAACATCGCGGATCATAATGTGTAATTTAAACGATTCCGAAGTTTAATTATTTGCTTTAGCGCTAACATGCCGCACCAAACCGGCATGTTTCGTTGCTCCTGCTGCCAGCAACCAAAAAACACGTTAAACACTTACGTAACCATGTTTCATTGCGATCCAAACAAATGTCCCCCTGATGCTTTCTCGCCACAAGCGATGCGCCACGCAACCGACTGCATCGGCAAACACTCATCAAACGATTATAAACCGCGTAATCCTGTCGGACTCTGGCGCACCCTCACCACTTCCCACAGAAAATCCACACTTATAACCGTGATTAATGCACGAGGAGTTAGAGTGTCCCATTATTGCGCTGGCCACTGTGCAACTGTGCATCTGACCTCGTAGCATAATTTACAGCATCGCATGATGCAGCAGGCTTCCGCTTCCGAAAACCGCACACACATCCGCATTTGATGTGCAGCGTCACATTCAAAGCCAACAACGTACACCAACATACACGGGGCACGTGGCCTGGCCTAGATGAGCTGCTCGACCGGTCTCCGGGTTGTTTGGTACGCGAGCCTTTATGTTCTCACCCACCCGGGTGTTGACAACGAAATGGGGCAGGGTCCGAATAGAGGTGCAATGTTGGAATGTTCAGGGCTGATGGTTACAATAAACACAAAACAAAACAAAAACAAAAAAACCAACCCCAACACTAAACTGACTCTGTCCTCCATCTGTCAGTTAATCGTCATAGTCAGTGGAAACCTTCACATTGACACCGGCCCAACTATTTGGTGGTGACATTGAAGCGAACCATTCAGAGACGCTGGTGTTTATGGGATGGGATACTGACAACTTGTCAGCACGCTACCACCAACAATGCTACCATCATGCTCTGCCCTGGATCCCGTTCCGGGTCGTTCCATATATATATATGCTCTATTAGATCATCGGTCCGTGGCCGAATGTCACGACGAGTGTTGCGGTGTACCGGTTAATTTACATCAGTAAATACGCTACCGAAAAGTTCTTCGGTATTTCGAAGGTGCTACACCCTGACAACGGAAACCGGGGGAGCCGGCAACTGTTAATTCCCGATCCGTTCCAGAGGTTTGTTAGCGTTTAGGTGATGTCAGTCTGTTTTTTTTTTAAAGGTTGCCTACATATTACCGTGTTTTCACTCGTTCCTATGCAACGGTACACAATTGTGCCTTTTTGAGGTGAAATATTTCTCAACCGGTTTTGACGAACCCGACAGTTGGCGAGTGCATCGTCGTGCATTGTCCATTACCAAAGCGGGACGACGATGATTTCCATCACAGACGGACGGACAGATGGAATTTCCTTGAGTCATAGTTGTTTGGTCTAGATGCAAAATTTCATAACTTCAATTTAAGAGAGTTTACCTTTCCATCATTCGTGTGCCGGGGTTAATCCCTGGACGTAGCAGTATTTCTACGAATTTTACATTGTTGAATGTGCTAGATGCAATCTTTATTGAGGATTGAAAGATTGTTCGAGACTTTCCTACACAGCAGCCTATTTGCCTTACCCTTTGTTGATCTGATGTTCATTAGACAATGTAAGATGATTTGACCGTTACACATATAGAATAATGCTGTGACTTTGACATGCAGAAGGCCAATCGAATCTTTAAATTTTATATAATTGCACACGAAAACACCTGATCTAAAGCTTTTAGATAAAAAACATCCCAGGAAAACTAGCCACTGTAAGGAATACCTTCTCAGATAGTTGTTAGGACAGGACATGAATTACTAAAAGTTCCAGGATAATAATTTATAATAGAGGTGCAATGTTGGAATGTTCAGGGCTGATGGTTACAATAAACACAAAACAAAACAAAAACAAAAAAACCAACCCCAACACTAAACTGACTCTGTCCTCCATCTGTCAGTTAATCGTCATAGTCAGTGGAAACCTTCACATTGACACCGGCCCAACTATTTGGTGGTGACATTGAAGCGAACCATTCAGAGACGCTGGTGTTTATGGGATGGGATACTGACAACTTGTCAGCACGCTACCACCAACAATGCTACCATCATGCTCTGCCCTGGATCCCGTTCCGGGTCGTTCCATATATATATATGCTCTATTAGATCATCGGTCCGTGGCCGAATGTCACGACGAGTGTTGCGGTGTACCGGTTAATTTACATCAGTAAATACGCTACCGAAAAGTTCTTCGGTATTTCGAAGGTGCTACACCCTGACAACGGAAACCGGGGGAGCCGGCAACTGTTAATTCCCGATCCGTTCCAGAGGTTTGTTAGCGTTTAGGTGATGTCAGTCTGTTTTTTTTTTAAAGGTTGCCTACATATTACCGTGTTTTCACTCGTTCCTATGCAACGGTACACAATTGTGCCTTTTTGAGGTGAAATATTTCTCAACCGGTTTTGACGAACCCGACAGTTGGCGAGTGCATCGTCGTGCATTGTCCATTACCAAAGCGGGACGACGATGATTTCCATCACAGACGGACGGACAGATGGAATTTCCTTGAGTCATAGTTGTTTGGTCTAGATGCAAAATTTCATAACTTCAATTTAAGAGAGTTTACCTTTCCATCATTCGTGTGCCGGGGTTAATCCCTGGACGTAGCAGTATTTCTACGAATTTTACATTGTTGAATGTGCTAGATGCAATCTTTATTGAGGATTGAAAGATTGTTCGAGACTTTCCTACACAGCAGCCTATTTGCCTTACCCTTTGTTGATCTGATGTTCATTAGACAATGTAAGATGATTTGACCGTTACACATATAGAATAATGCTGTGACTTTGACATGCAGAAGGCCAATCGAACACATAACTGTTCCATTCTTTAAATTTTATATAATTGCACACGAAAACACCTGATCTAAAGCATTTAGATAAATAACATCCCAGGAAAACTAGCCACTGTAAGGAATACCTTCTCAGATAGTTGTTAGGACAGGACATGAATTACTAAAAGTTCCAGGATAATAATTTATACACAACAAAGTGCTATTTGGAAATCAGTTAAAAAAAGATTTCATCCAAAGGGTACCAGGAAACAGGACAACTAAGGTTCGAAGTGTGCGTGTTGTTGTATATAAAATCAAATAACTGTACATCATTTCGAAGATACGATTAAATCTTCACTGCAACAAGTGCTATGCTTGATAACACTTGAATAAAATGAGGTCTTATCGAATTCACAATAAGTGCTCTTTAGAGTGAGGATGCATTGCGTGCGTGTTGAACAAATCGATTGTATTTACAGCTTTATTGTACACAATTCCGAACACTCCTCTTGGGTTTTAGGAGATCCCATAGCAACCTTGGGATCTGGGAGTGCCTTAGTTGCTTGGGTCATGCTTATGTAATTCGGTCCACTGACTGTCGCACAACATTTTTTCTACACAAATAGTTTGATTAATTAATCCTAATTTAAATAAATATCGATCACATTGTAGGCTAATTTTCAACGCCACATCCAATACGCACTGTGGTCAGAGAACCCGAATCATCAAACTGAGTTGCATCATAACAATCGAGAAAAGCAGCAGGACCCTATCAACAGAGGAAGTGCAACCTTTGTTCCAACCTTCGCCAAAAGACCTTCTATGGAAACTCCAATACACGAATCCAATAGAAAGAGCGATTGTGAGTGTGTCGTTTAATTGCTCCCAATTAAAACCTAAACTGCTCACCCCGTCATTGCTATCCGTGGTGTCTGCCTAATGTCCAAAAATATAAAACGTACTAGGTCAACGCACACACGACGACGATCACGGTTCGTTGGTTCAATAAATTGGGCCAAATCATCCAATGTCAAGTTGCAAAAATAAAGCAAACGAACCAAAACAAAAGCCACCATCACCCGTTCCCGCATTTTGTTTTACTGGGTGGTTTTTGGTTCATCCACTTCCACCGAATGTTTCGGCCCCATGTTATCCGATATGGTCGCACCTAAACGTCGTGTAAAATATTTTATTTAATCGCCCCAACTCCTACAGTGCGCGATGGATGCCCATTTTTGTTTCATTCCTTTTTTTTTGTTGCTTTGCTTTATTGCCTTATTTATAAAGAACTCTCGCAGACATGAGTATTATGGTGTACGAACACTTAATTTTTTTTATAATCGCTTTTTCCACCCATTGATCCCGTCAGTGCCCGTCGTAACCGGAACTGGACAATTGGTATCGGATTATCGGACGCACACGGTGAATTATTTCTGCGCACTTTACGCTGTTGAGTAATCAGCATCATCAGCCGGTGGATCAAAACAGCACCTCACCGCAGTAGTCCCCATCGTAAGACGGCCACAATCGAAAGAGGTGCCTTCTTAACCGAAACCGGCCATAATAAACCATGATTACGAAACTGGCAATAAAACAAAATATCTCTACAATGATTCAGACGAGTGGTTCATAGGGTGTCCGCGATTTGCTGGCAAAATTTCGACGAAAAGCCGAAAGAGAAATAATAAATATCGACACCCAAACAACATCCACTCTCGAACTTTAACGATGCGGACGGTTGTACGAGCTCGAAAAGGCCGCTATAGTATGCGCCCCTGCAAGATGTTTCAAGCCGAATAAGGCGGACTTTTGACGTTCACTTTCCTTGTCTGTCAATCGATACATTTCTATGACTAAAAGAAAAGAACGCAGCTGGTGCTTTTTTTGGGTTAGGACAACACCAGTCATTTGCACCGTTTATTATCGATCGTGATGCATCAAAGTGTGACGCGTGAACAGTAGGCGTCTTCTCCCGGTGAAAGTATCGGTGGTATAATTAATCAAATTAACATTCAAAAAGTGCCCTCACATGGCATGGAACTGACCTTAATAAACCGTGCATTTATTAGATCTCTTTTTAAGGCAACTTGATAATACAATGAGTAATTTAACTATGGAAACCTTTGTTTTGTATAAATAAAAAAAACTACGAATAATTAGCTCAGTAAAAAAACATTAGACGAGGCCACAGGACTGCTCATACTCGCAAAGTTTTACAATAAAACAATATGTAATCATAGAAAATGCGCTTTTCATTTTTTAAAAGAAGGATTTTTTGTATTCTTTGTGATTACTTAAAGCTTATATTTAATGATCTCTTCAAGTGTTTGCATTATTAATGAAAAAATTGAACAGCGTTATTATGCAACGCACTACAATACTTTCACTTTTAATTTCTACTTTACAAAAATCACAAACCCTATGTTATACATGCTTTTGTAAACTATTTTATGTTTATAAACAGAAAGTGACAGTTATTTATGATCACCAAAACACTTTACTATGCCACAATGTAACATAATCCGCAAACATCGAACACCTTTAAATATGGCTTTAAAATCTAAACTATCTAACGATACGTATCGAACCCATAAACTAAAACAAACTGTCCAGACGGAACACAAAACAGCAGCAGCAGCTCCATGAGGAACAGCGATCCATAGCGCAAAAAACATAAACAAAACATTCCACAACCGCACTGCTAATTCAAAATAATGATCTCAGAAATTCGATCGATGCAAATAAAAACAACAATTAACATCCGGAGATACGAGATTTTTTTACTCCTTTCTAGATGCGGTCTTCAATCGACCAGCAGCAGCTCGGTCAGTCGCGAAAATTAACTGCCAAATGGACATTATTGATTTCATCCCTGGCAAACCGACTAACCAAGGCGCCATCAAATCAAACATTTGTTTACATTTCTACCACCAATCGAACGATTCGCAAACCCACTAACGGACAAACATCCGCGGGCGATTGTGGTGTGTGTGTATGTTTTTATCTTTATTTTAAAGCAAAAATCGATGGCATTTTGCAATAAGAACTAGAAAAAAACACACAAAACAAGTCCCTTCAACAGTTTGCAAACGCAGGTCGGTATGCCCACACGAAGTTACGAAATTAACGCAAACGCTGTGGGGACAGACAAGAAGAAAAGTAAGAATAACAACGCAACGAATTATTATTTATTCACCCTGCGAGTGGGAGAGTTATCCATTTGTGCCTGGTGTGACCCCACAGCAGTTAAGTGAACGAGTAAAATTAGCATTCAAACGCATCAGCCACGTCCATAACACACGTGCACTTCTTGTACGCGGTGATGTGCGATGGAAACGGATTGTAACCGTAGAGATAGGACAAAACCGCAATGACCACATCAGGGGTAGTATGCACCGCGAAAACGGGTGTGTGTGTGTGTGTGTGTGTGTATGTGGAATGGGTCTTATGTTATGAGCGGAATGTAATAAAATGAAAGGACAAACGCAACCGTTCGCTTGTGACTGAAGTAATACACTTTTCTGCTCTTCTTGCTGAACTTTTGTGCCCCGGGAATGGGAAGAAAGAATTACGCACCGAATTACCCTTTCTAACGTTGATGCCAATCCACGTATGAGAAGCTGACATCTTCATTCGCTTCATCGCACAGTCGTGCAGCCGTTTAAAGGATTCCATGCTTAAAATCATGTCGAGCCGTTCGCGTAGAAGAAGGACTCGGTCCACAAATGGGTGTAATGCTCAAGATTCTGGAACCATCTTCGCAAGCAAAAACCCAACCGCACTAAGTGGTCTACAATGCAAATTGAAAAATTGTAATATATTATATGCATGCACAATGCAAAGTACAAGAGAGCAGCACGTCATCGTGGCGCAAGCGCGCACGCCAGTACAAAGCTCAACAAACACACAGGCGCACACAAGTTCATAGAGACACAGTGCCATAAAGTATGTGCCGTGCGTCTCCCCACACACCACTATGCAAATGTTGTGTGGATGGTTTCAGCTTCCCATACAGGCGGCTCGTGGTCGCGCTGTATTAAATTCCATTTCTCACACGGCTCACAGCCCAATTCAATCAACCTATCGCGATCGTTTGTACGAGATGTCACCCTGACACTGGTGGGTCGGCGAGAATCAACTCGGGCATGGTTTGTGACGTATGAAACACTTATAGAATGGAGCAGTTTGCGATGCAGAATCCATTTTGCAGCGTGGCCTTTAACCAGCGTTCAGTCATCATCATCATCATCAGCATGATAATGGGGAGTGTAATTTCTCTTTATGGTATGGGGCGGGACGGATCCACTTTTGGGCAGATGCCTTTGCCGTTACTGGATCTACCCGTACGTACCTAAAACGAGAAGAAAGAAACGGAAACAGATTTTTATTAATACAAATTTATTCATGTAAATGCGTATTTGTTACAAGGCAATAATAGTTTTGTGTTATGTTGTAATCAAAACAAATGTAAATTGAAAAACAGCCCAAAACGATCCATTTTCATCGATAGCACCTTATTCGAATAATTTATCTTCGATCTGTTCCTTGGTGCAGAGCCCTTTGAAACTCCTCATTACACTAATAATCTCACCAACATGTGTATCAGAACATCCTTTCACACCATCATTTTCATTTTCCACCGTACTCCCCAGCTTTCGAAAACGTGTCTTACTTAGTTACACCTCCCGTAACACTATCGTTCTGTACCGATCAGCCGACATATGTTCCAACACGTATCTATCTGCCACGTTCCACTGCTCGCAACATACTTTATAAGTACATTTAAATGTACGTACTACATACGTGCGTATTTCTTTCAATTTTCTTCCTCATGAGGCATGGAAAATCCCAACCGCATAAGTCTGCTGGCGCAGCAGAGCCTCGGCTACAGCACACCACACAGTGCAGCAACATCTGTGTTGCAAAAAAGTAAAAACGGGAGGCTAATATACGCCAAAGCTGCCAAGCACTTCTTTGCATGGATTGCACCTTCTGGCTTGGATTGTGTTATTTGCACCGCAAATTGCAATTTTGTTTGGCTGCAGCCAGGTCTTTGCTGGCAGGCAAGGATACCAATTATACCAGCACGAGATATCAACACACACACACACACTATTAGTTGCTCGTTTGTACGACCACTGCCATTACACGCTGCACTGCCAAACGGGAGTCATAATGTGGCCTGCAACAAGGTTTAACGCAGCTCATTTTCAAGTTCAATCAATCACTCCAGGAGGATTTTACGCTCATTAAAGCTATGCGAATCACATAACGCAGCCATAATTTTTGTACATGTATTTGTATTTAATCTTGTTCTCGTACATTCATGTTGATTGCATCCTGATGTAATCATTTTAAATGTAGTTATGTTGAAAGTTATCAAATTTATAGGACAAAAAAAGTCAATAAATTAGACTAAATCTATAATAATCTATAATATCCCCCATAGTGAGGACTGACTATTCAACAAGTCTAGTAAGCCAGAAATGGCAGGCATGACCTAAGAGGTCGTTAGGCCAACAAAGAAGAAGAAGAATCTATAATAAGAATCATATGTTTGATGAAGTGCATGTCTTTCGTCTCGGTCTGTTGTGTTGTATTCTATTGTTATTTAGGCTTTTGTTTTTCTTTACAGTATTGTTTTTTTTTAATTTTTAATATTTAATTCTTTCATAATTTTGTCTTGTTCCGATTACTGTAATTGTATTTTTGTTTTTCCAATTTCTTTTGGAGTTTTGCAAAGTAATAACAAGATTCCTACTTTTGCTGTTAATGTATATAGCAGTATAGGAGTAGTAAAAGGTCTTCACACGGCAGGACCGGGGTTCAAGTCTCATCTGGGCCGTTTCCCCATAGTGAGGATTGACTATCCAACTATGCGGTAACAATAAGTCTAGTAAGCCGAAAATGGCAGGCATGACCTAAGAGGTCGTTAGGCCAATAAAGAAGAAGAAGAGTAGTAAAAGGGTAGTAGTACCACCGAATCGGCACTGCTTACTATGCAGCTTACTATGAAAGTTGTTGACATTTATTTTTTGACCACCTTGACTTGATTACAACCTCAGTTAAATGTTCAAACCTGCGTACGTGATTTGATATCATGATCTACGAGACCTTCCAAAATAATTCAATTTTCATGTAAGAAGTGGAATTTATCCTAATCATAAGCAATGGGAAATTCATCTTAAAAAGCTAAAAATGACAGATCTAGGAGAATTAAAACTCGAATAAAAACTTTATTAAAAATGTGTTTATATTTGAAAAAAAATATTGTCATATCTCTTCACAAACAAAGATAATTTAACTGACTCAATTTTAAAAAAGAAAGTGTGCACTTAAACTCCAACGGATTAGGATTAGCAAACAGTCTATAAAAGTGTAGAGCGCACGAGCCAATATAAAATTGGCTACGGTAGCGTGAAAGTGAACGTACACCAAATGAAACCCTCGAACCGAAAAAGAACACCTCACCGCGGTAAAGCAATCGTTCGTACAGTGACTTAGAAATTTACACCCTCGTGTACTACAAAATTGCTTCGATTGGAAACACGGACAACCTCGGCCAGATAACCAGCAACAGATGAGTTTGCTTTCGTTTCGTTCACTTTCGCGGTTCCATCTTCGCTACCATTTGCTACAAAATGATTTACGATCCCGGTACTTCTTCGGGGTGCTGCTTCTATGCAGCACCCGTTTCTTCGTCGTTCGTCCAAAAACTCCGTTTTATCACTTTCTCCACAGACCCATTTCAAATGCCACGCCGGAAAATGAAGTCCACTTCATCAAGCACCCAGACACCTTTTCTCCACGTTGACTTATCGCGCCCGTTTTTTATGTACCCTTCCACTATCCAGAAAGGCGTGTGCGTGTGTCCACATTTGCTACTTCGTTTCATAACCTTTGTACGGGTGTAAAACACCAAAACGATACACCTCGATCGGGTGTAAAAACTAAGAACGATGGGAAATTCTCGCACATAAAGAAAAGCTCAAATACTCCCGCGCACACCCTGGGCGCACGTTTCGATTCCTCTGCCACCCCGGGGCATTCTTTGTCTATCTTAATTCACCAATTCCGGTCATTAAGCAATTCATACCTCACGAAAGCACACACAAAGCCGGTGCTAGCATTTCAGCAGGGCACCAACTTTTATTCTCTCTTTTTTATGCTTGTTCTCGAAGCTCGATTATGGTCTGCAAGCATGGGTGAAAAAAACAAACAGCTCGTAAACAAGCGCGTACATATGCCCCGTTCTGTCGCACTTGTGCTATCGGAAACGAACGACTCCCAAGCGCCATAGGGAAAAACAAAAGCTTCGACAAAAAAAGTTGAGGGAAAAAAAACATACCCACACACACACACGGTGCTTTTGAAACACTACACACTAAGGTCGCAGTATTTGGTGGTGGTTGGAGAATTTATGCTAACACTTAAAGGTACACCGGACTCGCAACTCGTGCACACAAAAACCCTTCTTACCAATCCGTTTGCCACACATCAATTACGAGTTACCGGACGGTTTAGGGTGCACATTCTACACAAACTGTCTCACACACACACACACACACACACACACACACACACACACACACACACACACACACACACATAAAAGGAAGTGTTAGTGTGAAGCAATGCGGGAATAACATGACATAAAAACACAAAACCCAGAACAGCACTCAAGACTCCACTCAAGACCACTAAGAAAACGCAATCAACCACCGTTTACCAACCCCGATAGTGTGGACCTTTTCGGTGTCTCGCAACCGCTATTTTCTTTCCCGCATGCCCTCGAAAGCCGCCTAACGCAATGGCCGAAACCGTCGTACGACAAAGAAGGGGAAAAAACGACTAAACAAACTGGGATACAAAGGCGCTTCATTGGGGCTTTCGCTGTGAATGTTTTATTAATTTCTACTTCTTGGTTGTCGTTGCTACGCTGCAGACCTGGAGCACCTAGTACCTACCGGGACAAATTACGCAAAATCATACCGATGACAATGTATCACGGAAACGTTCTTTGAGCTAGCTTTTGGAAGCCACAGACTCGCAGTAATCGAACGGTTGCACCCACCGGCTATAGACTAGGCACGGGTGTGCCAGCCGGACGTGTGACGGATGAACTTTGGAGACGTTTCTGACTGGTTGGACGTTCCGTTCCATCCACCGAGACCGTTTGATGGCCTCGTTGACGCATGAAATGGACACTCTTTAAGCTCCCTTCCTTCCAAATTGCTATTCTGCTGGCGTAGGCAACGGTGCTTGCGATGAAGACAGTTTTCTACATTGCCGGACACACAATGCGCCTTTTGGGACGATATGATAGACCTATTAGATGACCGGAGGTTTCATGCCGCCATCTGTGTACGCCGCCGCCGTGAGGTCTAATAGAAAGGTAAACGACGATGTAATTCGTGTGAGACTTTTGAAGCAGGTTAAGTAAGTATTTAACCCCTTTTTAAATCGTGCGCTTACATTATGATTAAAGAATGGTGAAGAATGGTAAGGAAAAGTTCTTGAAAAGATGAGGTTGCAATTTTTTGACTCTTTGTCATTGATCGTATCTATTAAGAAACAATGGAAGGTATTTATGGATTATTTTAAGAGAATGTTTAAATTTCTACTTATTAAAAATTGTAACAAAAAGTTTGAGCCAATCAACGAATTTTTCAAACTGGCCTAACTTAAAAGAAACTGTTAGAATATACGGGTATTAAGTTTCCAAGGAATCCAGTAATAACAGGCCAAGACTTCTTGAAGTTGTACAGCCAAAGAAGAAGATGAAATAGATGAAGAAGTAGTGTTAACCCCCCCCCCCCCTACTATTAGATAGCTGTTTTGCTACATTTGTTGTCACACTATGAACTTTGACATCTATAAACAAAATCGCATCAACACATTGTGTCAAACTTATATTATGACAATTTTTGCGCCAACAACCCGTCATTATTAACACAAAACTAAGAGAGATTTTCAAAACGCTTCGACGAAAAACGCAACTGAAGACTAAAAACGAGTCCATCACGTTCATCTCAAGTTCAGAAACTAACATGCTTTGGTGCCAACAGTAAAACTCATTACTCGCAACGCTAAAGTCATACACTGCTTTTGTTGGAACTTCTTGAGTGTTTAAGTTCTTATAAAAAGCAAAAAATTCTTCTTCTCTGGCACTACAACCTCTGTAGGTCTTGGCCTGCTAGCAATTGCTAGCTCTCTGTGACTTAGATATTCCCGTAGCTGGATAGTCAGTCCTGCGTACGGGGAGGCTGTCCGCCGGGATTCGAACCCCGGTCCTGCCGTGTGATGACCAGCGCCGCTATCGTATACACCACCGGGCCGCCCCAAAATTACAAAAATGAGCAAAAATTACAGTTTGAAAAACTCTTGTCTGTTACGAAGACCACTTTACAGCTTAATTTAGACTTTCGGCGGCCCTGTGGTAGCGGCGACAGTGGCGCCGGTCTTCACACGACAGGACCGGGGTTCAAGTCTCATCTGGGCCGTTCCCCATAGTGAGGACTGACTACCCAACTATGCGGTAACAGTAAGTCTAGTAAGCCAAAAATGGCAGGCATGACCTTAAGAGGTCGTCAGGCCAAGAAAGAAAAAGAAGACTTAAAAGACATATTTTTTTAATGACATCTGGAAAATATTTCACTAAGAACTGAACCGCAAAAAATAATTAAATAAAACCCCCTAAAACTGAAAACGATATTCTCAAAATGATATAAACATTTTGTTTTACATTTATTCACAATCTTTTTTCTCTAATACTTGAATAACCGAGAGCTTATACATTATTTACATACATGTACACAGTCACATCGCAAAACTAGCACCACCAATTGTCCCGCGCAAATAAACGCGCAACATTGACAGCTAAGTGCACGACCCAGTCAATCATGCAATTGGGCGTGAAATGTGAATTTTCTCGCCTTCACGACGCTGCTAAATTGCTCCAAATGGTTATTAGATTAGAGTGACAACCTTTCCGTACGGTCGGACGTACGGTCTGGCACACGTTGGTGACGTTCTGCTGTGTACATACATGTCCACAACCGACATGAAATCCATCCTTCATTTCACGCACTAGACCACAATGGTTTATTGATCTTTCGCTTGATGGGATGTGTTTTACGATTCAGGGAACAATCGACACTTGTTCCCCGATTCCGATGTTACACGAGAGCGCAGTCCAATTTTCCTTACCAGCTGATCATATCGAACCGTTTACGATCCATAATGGATGGCACGAAAGTCACACACTATCACTAATAAAACTGTGTGTATGTTCGACTGCGTCTTTTGAGGGTGCGTCCCCCAAGCCTGTTGATTTCTTTCAATTGGACATTCGAGCGCGATAAAATGCTGCATTCTTTTCTGTTTACTCCGATCATCAATCCAATCAATTAAATACATGTTCATGTTCTACATTTTACAACGGACCCGTCGGACCAGACCGCACCAAGTAGACAGCACACTTCTTCTGCTGCGCTAACTAATAAGCTAATATAGTCCATATTGACCTCACCGATCCGACATGTGAGCGCAAAAATCCCAGAACACGCGTAACTCCCACCCAGTCGAAAGGCGCATTCCCACCATGTGCTCGAAAGTAGACCATGGGAGAATTGCACAAATATTTAGATCTCGCTAACTATCGGCTGCCTACCTCCTCCGATTCTGCCCCAAACGCAGGCATCACTTTCCAGTTGCCAGGAGCGTTGAAGGCCGTCTTTTCCTCTCGCGCAGCATGTGACTCTTGTCAGTTGCTTCGATGGGTGTTCAGAATGAACAATATTTACACCACAACGAACATCGACGAATGTTTTACAATTGTTCACGCAGTTTGGCCACCGTTTGCCCACGGCACGATACTATCGCCTCTCCAGCATTGCCACTCTTTTCTTTGACCTACCAAACTCACAGGCGCGGTGGAATGGTTGGCTGTATCATAACACTCAAACAATTTGTCCGCCAGTGCCAGTGCCGACTGCGTTTTCTTCCGCTGGTAATAATTATGGCTAAATATGTTTCCACCGGCAGTTTCTGGGTGCTTCGCGAAACAATAAAGATGCTTGACATACTGAGCATGGCTGGCCAAATGAACCGAAATCCTTCCTTGGCACAATAGACATAACCAGTGCCCACCTGCACATACGGACGGTGCGAACGGAATCTGGAACGGATTGCAAAAACCGCCCTTTTGAATGTGGAGGCGGTAACGCAGCCAACAACAAACCAACCCCACCGGGATTCAGTGTGCAAGAAAAAGCTGATGATTCAGTTCAGTAGGAGTAGGAATGAATGAATGTTTTCCGATTCTGTCTTATTTCCCAGGCAATGAAATGAGATTATACGAGACGAGGAATTTAATTCTGTAATTTAAAACAACCATGATAAATGTATTTCGTAGAAGCACAGTGTGCATACAATGTGCATTATCACTCGCCCAAATCTTACACCCGGACCAACTAATGGAGGACCGTCGTACTAAACTACTAAACTAACTTTTCTCTAACCAGGATTCCAATCTCACTAGCGCACGGGTAATCAAAACGTGAATAGTCCAGACAAATGTTTGATTACGTTGATTTTAATCTCGTTGAATTTCAAACAGAATCAAGGGTCGGCGGCAACCCGTGTCTTTACGTGGAATTCTGCTGATTGGTTAATTTGGTGAAATTGTAAAAGTACACATTCATCTTTTGCTCGATCCGCAGTATCGAATGGCATTTGCATTTCGCCTGTTTTTTTTTTTTTGGTCTCTTCCAACTCGAAAATCTACTTTACCATTTGCAATTTTCAAATAGTGCAAAGATAGATAAATGACAAGATTATCGTTTTACCTTTGTTTTTTTTTTCTTTGGCGAATGGAGAATGGAGAAAGGAGTCTATATCGTCGGATGAGAAAGAAAGAAAGTTTTTACCCACTCATCAGTGGTGTTTAATAGCATAATCTATCTTTTCAGTTTCAATTATCTACACTTTGCATAACATTTCTTTCTTTTTACTTATATCTAAAAACCTTTGCAGGTTTTCTATCTATTTGTTCTTTTACTGTTCATTTGGATGATAGTTAGTGATTTATTGAATAGAAGAAGGTATTTTCAAATAACTCTTGACAACTTTTTGGCTTAACAACGACCAATTAAATCGTACCAATGTAATATAAAGGCGTATGTATAGCAATGAATGAAAATTCGGAATAGTTTCACGAATCCATTCCAACTCTGCCACTAAAATATCAGATTCTTATCAGATTAAATTCTTGATTATCCGGTACTCAGAATAAATCCATCACTACGGAAAATACTTCGAACAGCCCATTGCTCTGGAGTAAATTTAAAGCAAACTAAATCTTGAGTATGTTCAGAGTACATCAAGAGTAAACACCGGTGTGATCCACAGCCTTGTCCAAGAGTCCCTCGAAAAGAAAACTCTTTTGAAACTTCGCATCATTTATCTCTTCACCTCATTCTCTGAAAACTGTATAAAACGACTTTTAAAATTCCTACGCCTAAAATTTCAACAACAATAAATTTAACATTTTAAAGTAACATTGAAATTTAATCCACATCCAGATTCTAATCAGATTGATGCTCAAACGAAAACGAAACCGAACCTAACCCAGGCAGAGTGCTTCCATCCTCCCCTATTATCACTTTCAGTGACAGCACACAAAAACCAAAGAATGGATCATTTTCTTTTCGCTTTAATAATTTCATCGACCTTCTGCCTCTAACCTAGTCAACTGGAAACCCTCTTACCTTCCATTCTCATTTAACAAATATGTGTAATCTTGTCTTGTCTTTCGCCTGATGCCAGTCAAACACACGACAAGCGCAAGAAGTTTACAGCCCAGTTACCTTTGGAAAAGCTTTCCATTTGATTAAAATCTGATTTCTTGCTCGTTTCGTCCCTTCCGTCATAGCATCCTCACGCGTAAAAGTTCATTCCGAAAATCTTCTACGGATCGATATAATCCGATTAGTTGTGCCTGTTTGCGTCGTCGAAGATCGTGAACCATTTGGAAGAGGGGAAAAAAATCGGTCCAGCCGGTGTAGAAGGCAAGCTACAGAATGTCGAATCTCGTCCCTTTTGTGTGACTCATGTTCCCCATTCAACCAATCATCTGTTAGCCTTTGTGCTTTTCTGGTAGTCCGATGGGTCTCCTCCGAAGGGGTTTGGCTACAGACCTTTTGAGCCGGTGCAGTCACTTCCTAGAGCTTTGGGAGGAATAGAACGACAAAAATCCCTATTTCCGATACACTTTAACACTGCGGCACACGTCGTAACTTTGAATTATCCGTAATGTCTCCACATATTGGTTCCGTTCACTCTGATGCGGTACTTTAGCTGCAACAACTTCATTGGACTTGAATAGGATGAAAGGCTTTAATAGCATGCTTTTCCGCAGGGGTTTAGGAGCATGAGCGCTATAGAGGGGCGATTCAAACGTTTTAGCAGATGAACCGTACTTTAAAGAGAATAGCAAAATAAGCAATTCTTTACAGAACGTAGGCGTAATATTAAAATTTCACATTGAACGTACTCCTGTACAACATTACACTTACGCTTACATAAAGTAGATATATTTTTCTAACATCCCATACCAGTTTAAACAAAACCTCAACACAACCACAAGACAGGAAAAAACGCCATTAGACATTGAAAATTACTTCCCTTCGTTCGAACGTTAATTGAAATTAACGTTTCCGTCCCTAAACGATGGGCAAAATGGAGACGCGAATCCGGTGCCCACTAACCGCAATGCAATGTTGCAATCGTATTTCACGACCGAAGAAAACATAAAGGCCGACCCATCGTTGAAAGTTGCGGAAAGGTGGGCACTTCAATTTGTTTAGCTTTCCGAACCCGTGATAGGTTCGCACACATACGCGGCTGACAAAGTAAGCAGGGAAAATCGTATGACAAAGTTGCACCGAAAGTGCATCGACATGGCGTGGCTCCATGACCAAGACTAAGTGAAGCCATTAGCGAGTGAAAAGTTCTTGCCATTAATATTTACTATCATTTCCTGCGCCCGGACAGTGCGCGAGGAATAAAAGAAATATTAATAATATATTAACGCTACAATTAAAACTGACAGTTTGTTGAAAGTGGTAAATTAGTCAATGGTCAAAACTATGACTCTCGATGGTGATTTATCATTACTGTCACTTGGTTTACATTTTTCGTTGCATATATTTTCGCATAATCACAAGACATGTCAAAATTATGTTTAAAATTGTTTCTTAATCTAATTGCATACCAAAACAAAACACTCAAACGTGAGATAAATGGAAACTGTCTGACGACTGTGTGTTTTTGGACATTCCAATGTTTACACCACTCTATCACATCCTAAGAACACAACAGGCACGTGCTGCGAATACAAATTAATGTAAAAATGTAGACCAACATAAAACATGCTTTACACACGTTGCGCACCATCAATGATGTCAGCAAAAGGTTGATTTTTTTTTTGTTCGTATCACTTTTTTTCCTCGCCTCTAGATAATTGACTTCACTTCAGTTTTCCATCATTTATTCGAATAATAAAACTTCATACATGCGCCCCAAAGCAGCTGGTCGATTAAGAGATTTCGGTAAGGCGGAGAACCAGTCCAGCAAGACTTTGAATTATCCGCACCCGGGCCTCGCACACACCACAATCAAAATACAAGGGGAAAAATCACGCCCCACCCGAATCGGTCCGGACGTGCCACGCCACGGGCACGTCGCGTCGTGGGGCACATGCTCCACAAGCCGTCCGGAGTTGAATGCAACAGCCGCTGCTTCAGCAGCTGATTCACGGATTCCAAGACGACGTGTTGGCGGATCTGTGGAAGCCACACAAATTACCGGAACGGAAGATTCGGTTAAGTGATTTGGTTGCTCGTGCTACGATGCTGCCTTTGGTTTAGTAGTTTGCCCAGTCCGGCCCGAGCCCTAGAGACCGGTAGACCCTCCACGAAGGGGTACACCGGATAAACGATTACGGTAGAAATGGTGTGCTGCGATGGTCTGGTTGGGATAGAAATGCATCCTTCTCGCTGACCAACTGTATATAACTAGCTATGTTTGTGTACGGGGTTTGAAATTATGTTTACACGATAAAATGTGGAACACTACTACCGTCCAGTAATGGAAGCGGTAATCGAATTGCATCCCGATGTTCTGTAGGGATATAAAATAAATACTCGTACACGAACGCTTTAAACATGTTACAAATTTGAAGCAATGCAGCGCATGTTTAAAAACGTTATTTAGTCAAAATAAGCATGTACTGTAATAACATTAGCTATTTAGGAACCATCAACGAGAGCCAATGCATTTCTTATTGGAATATGAAGTGGCCCCCTTGAAAAGTTCATTTTTTTATATTGCGGCTAAGGAACAGTCATCGCGTCAATTTGTTCACTTGAAGATATTGGTGCAAACAAACGTCTTATCAGTCTTTATTGCATGCCACTTCATCACCACTTTTTGCTTAGCATATTTTATTCCAGAAGTCGGATGCGCATTAAGAGGGACCTCTTTGCCCAGCTCAATATTCAGCTACTACGGGTGAAATCAACTTTAGGAAACCCGAAATGGTAAACCAAGAACATTCGAAGTTTTAGTACAGAAGAGCTAATTTTTTTATTAGGATATGCAAGGTTTTTTATAATTTAACACAATGTCTGGAAGTCCTGATGTCCTGATCAAGTGATTGGATTTTCTCTAATGTTGCTTCCTGTAAAATTGTTCTTACATGTTGATTCTTTTGAGCTACAATGACCTCACTGCTCTGGACATGTCACGAGAATAGCACTGGACGACCCGGTTTCTCTAGTTCCTGACTGTCTGTCAGCTGTCTGCGTGGACAGAGGTATTGTTGATGCTTCCACCATCAAAGCCAAGACAATATATTGTCAGACGAAGGCTCAAACTAAGCGGTTTAAAAGATGTCTACGTCAAAATGCTAGTAATAATTGTTGTTCATAAGTATTTTAATTTAACATGAATAATAAAATGTCAAAATGTCACGTTCAATTTAAGGCCGTCTATTTATAGTATTTTATTGTATTTTTTTTTTTTTAATTCTCACATAAAACACATAATTGCAAATGGAATTTGCTTAAACGTGACCACGTCTACTTGAAACGCAAAACGTTCCTTTTGCACTTAAAGCTACTTCCTCCCATTGATGAGATGAATAAGAATGGCATTAGCACCAGCGCTTAGTGATACAGTTTAAACTCGTCTAAAACAAGCGTCACTTGACCTGAAAACCAATTCTACCAAACGATTCCGGTGGGGGGTCTTGATAAATGAACCAACAGATTACAAGGGGATCGGTGTTGTGACACCCAACCGAATTCCCTGTGCCGGGATGGATTTACACGCTGCGCTCTATCTCTCGGGCGCTTCTCGCTGATTGCCCAATATTTATGAACCTGGCAGACACCTCTCTCAAGCGCGTGCTTGACATTGACGGTGGGGTGTGATTCGTTGGCACGCCGTTTCAGAAGGAAAGTGTTATTCGCACTCTTATCGCACTTCCCCGGTGCCCTAAAACTCCCCGCTAGAAAATCGTTACTCCTTGTTAAATACGAGACGAGAACGAGACTCATTGGTAGGTCGCACAAGGTTCGCCGAGACAGTGATGGACTGGTTGTTCACGGTGCATGCAAGGGGCCAAGAGGTTTATTTTGGTGTTCTCTGCTACGACGCACCACGCTCAAATCTACTGAGGCGCAGTTGAGTGAGTTTATGCGTTTTTTTCCCTCTATTTTCATTTTCACCCTAAGCTTGTTTACTGCAGTCTCGTTACGAGAGATATAAATTCCGATGTAGGTCTAAACCTTGCACGAAAATGAAATCCTCCTGGGTTATTGTAACCTTTTTTATGTTTCAGCAGACGATGCAGAATGCAGTTTTGTTTTGATGACACAGGCAACCCCCGAAAACAGTCGCCACTTTTGCACTGTTATGTTACACGTTGAGTGTCAAGTTTGTACAGCGGGAAAATGTGTTGCGAAGCTAAGAAGGTTACACACACGTGTTGTATAATAGATAGAAGGTCATTTTTTGTATTTAGCATTTTGCGTACTTGCCAAAGGTAACACACAGAAACAGCTGGTTGACGATAAAGCACAGCGAGGACAGAATATTTAAGCGCAACAAACGATAAAGGTTAAAGCTTTAGCAAAAATATTATCAGAATCTTATACAAACCAAGTACGAAAAACATCTCTGCTCATAATGACTAATAAACAAAGTAATTCAAATATGCTGAAACTTTCAACAATCTCTTCCAGAGCACAAACTGACTTCAAGTGCAATCTAATCTGGAAGCCTTCCCTTAATTCCACCGATGAAAAGACTTCAGACAAGAGATTAGTCACGTTTTCTCACTAGCAGACGATTTTTGACTTAGCTAAGCATTACCCATTCCTACCAAGCTAGCTTTTGCAGGACCTACCCGAGAGTTCTTTACCAATTCTCGTTTCACAAAATGTTTGCACGTGCTCGTGGTGGATTGCTCAACCAAGGCAAACCCATCCCCATATCCAATCCGAGAGCATGGTTACAGCTGAAACTGCTTTTTATCAGAAACTCCAATAAATAAATAATAGATATGACCCAGTTTTAACCGAAGAATCTCAACGGAACGCGTAAACGAGTCGCTTTGTTTCGATCTCGACTGCACAAACACAGACACTCACTCTCGACTCACAGACGCTGGAGATAAAGAAGAGAAAATTGTTGCACTAGAGGACATTCGACGTTGGAAGCAGTGTTGAAAAAGAATTAGCTTTTCCCATGTGGCAAATCATCCCCCGTCTTATATTGGTTGAAGCATGAATCCAGCCCTTGGAGATATGTCAGACACTGCGAGCAACACCGCGGCACAACACCGACCGCATTGTCCCGTGAAAATGCATCACTTTATCGATCGATTCGAAAACTTTCCACACCTGGACCGGCCGAGATTGCTACAAACACTCCGATGGGGGCAACTATAATTTTCTCTCACCAACTGACCCAAATTGCTCCGATGACAACGTCAGCGCAAACGACGGTGATTTCATAAAATATTGATTACCCATTCCGAAGTCTTCGGTGTTAATTTTGGTGTACATAAAACATTACCCTGGAGTGGCGCGGCAGAATAATTGAAATTTTTCACCACACACTCGGCGAGACAATCGATATAGCGCATTTACGATGCATATTATTTGTTCAGCCTGTGGAAAAATGCACCAACGGGTGAAATTGGTTAATACAGACAGATTTGTATCGACGTACATTAATATTATATAAAATGGTTTTTATCCAATGCGCAAATAGGTATGGCTATTCAACCGCGATTATATTAATTGATGCTTAAAAGGCACCTCATTTTCAAGTCACAGATAGCTGGGAATAGCAGGCCAAAACCTCACGAAGTTGTAGTGCCAAGGAAGACAGAAAAGGCATTTCATACAAGGATTAAACTGTGGAAAATAACGAATATTCTAACAAAATGCATTGTATTGTTGAACGTTGCAATTAAATTCTATGACAACTTCACCGATTGATGAAGACGCACCTTGAAGCTCGGATATGAACTCGGTAAACATCCACTCGCCTTCAAATCGATCGGTTAAAACAATAATATAGAAGAGATTTAATTTCAGCTCGGGCGTGCTGTTTAGTCAAACGTTACCAGTTGCAGAAGTTCACCGACAGATAAAGCATAATGTTGAAAACCTATTGCAATGTTGATTGCTTAGCATCACGAACGGAAACAGAACCCAAATGCACTAGTCTCACTCGCCGATAAGCTCATCTACTTTAAAGCATAGAATTCTAATAATTTTCTCCACTATTGCACACCGATTTAAACCGCGCACCATACTTTAAATGGCTTTTGTTTTTCCCTTTAACGCGTACGCCTATGGTTCCATTACCTGGTGTTCGTTTTCCTTTGCCTTCAGACTACCCGTTGTGCATCCAATTATTTTGCACGCTGCATCCGCAACGCGCTAGATGCATCACATTTTAATTTTAGCACACTCCAAATCCACCCAGTCAACCGAAATGCCAAGAGCCACCGGAGCTTGCTCAGGCACTAACTTTCCGCATGAATCACCCTGCAAAAAGCATGTGAACGCTGCCCTCATTTGTGTGTTGCCCCCTCCCCGATCGGTATCGATATCTCGAAAGAATCTTCTTGTTCTGCTGTCCAACCGCGTTTGGGCGAATTTTACCGTGACTGCACTCTTCCGAATTGCCAACCTGAGCCTAATCACTGCATGGGGCTTTTTTGCTAGCACGCTGGCAGACAATCCTCTTTCAAGACGAATATCTCGTCCATCTTCAAGTGAATTGGTGTGCGATGGTACGTACGATGGAAGTCTAGATGATCGGTCTCTCTAATGGTTTCTCCTTCAAATGACCACCAGCCACAAACAAAGAACTTCAACCAACATGTTCGTCGTCTGATGAATCATGCTGATGGCAATGTTGTTGTTGTTGTTGTTGGCGACGGGGACGCTGGAACACTCCGGTAAGGTAAGCATACCTCTAGAGAGTGTACAAATAAAGTGAAGTACCGCAGAAGAAAACAAAACACCCAGCAAAACGATCACAACAACACATAGACGACGAAAGGGGGCGAAAAGGTAATCGCGATGCGAAAGTTCTCGATTTCCGGCTGGACGGTTCCGACAGGTTTTATTTTTGCTAAACTTTGCCCCGGCTTTCTGCAACAACAAGATGAGTCACTGGCGAGACAATCTTCTTGTATCATTTAAATACTGTTTTCAAGTGTTTGTATTTTGATTATTCTTTACAAAAATGTTCAATTTTATAAACACAACACAATAAAGCGTTCACATTCAAAAATGACATTCGTTGTCGCAATATACAGCGACCAAGAACTCACCACCTTCTGTTTGCCTACAGCAAATCTTCCTAAATATGGCTAAAACTAATATATCCATACCCTTTCCCACAATTGAAAAAGGGATTTCAATTAATTGCCATTACTTTAAATTTACGCCCTCAACCCTAGCGGCTAATAGTTGCACCAGGAATGGGGTGTAGGTCTGCGCAGAAGAATTTGTCCACAAGCACCACTCATTAGCGAGCTAACTTGCCCGTACCATAACGTTAGATGTTCCTTCGCCCATCAAATGATCCCCGATCGCGTACATACATCACCGTCCAAACTAGTTCCCATTTTTGTTGCGCCTTCCAATGCAACGTTCCTGATACGAATCGCAAACATAACCATCATTCCCATTGCCAGTAGCACCATTTCCTCTGGCATGTTATTTTCTTTCCTTTTTTTTCCTTCTTATTCCTGCCCACCGGTTCTGTACACCCCACAACGGTTTGTGCCGATGGAAGCTTAGAATGGAATGGAGCCCACGGACGATATAAATGCGTTACAGAGGTCGTGTATCGATATGGACGGAGGTCGCATTTTCATTCTGGTTTCTATTTCTTCAAGTGGGCAAACGCATAACGGTGCTAGCCAACATCGATCACACCGCGCTGCTGCCAACGTCAACTGCATTCTGGCTCAGTTGGGTTCAACTCGAGCAGGAGAGTTTTTTCACCCCTTGCGTCGCGGGTTGTGACGTCGTCGTGGTCGCGTGTGTAATGGTGGACGCATTTTTTGTCGTTTTCCAGCCAACGGCGCATACGGTGCATGCACTTTTGCCACGGAATGTCAACGGCGTTGGTGAGTAGATGTTGCCCTGAATCTTGCCACCTGGTTTACACATGTGGCCGGTGTGCTTCGCAGAAATGATTGATATGTAAGCGGAAGGTTTCAAATCGCTGCTGCAGTAAAACTCCGCTGTATGCAATTATATAGTTGCTGTCCAATACGCGAAGCCTTTAAACATTATGAACTAAATAATACACATGTTTAACGTATCTGTTTAGCGCTTAATACATAATATTTTTCATATTTAACTTAAAACTTATATATGTACTGTAAAGTAGAAATACATAACTAGTCGATGTGTTTCATATTTTTGTTCATCACATTTACAAGCATTTGTAACGTGAGGCTCAAGGTTGCTCATTCAAATTAATTGCTTGCCAAGTAACTGTTATGCAACGATGGCTCTTCCATCGTACTGGGAATTGTGTATCATGTGGCGGACCAACGGGCAATATCCCGCTAAGGATTTTATTGCAATTGTCGTGATATACAGCTTCATAACAATGTTATACAACAGCATTGATTAATGGCAGACACACACAACAAAAAATTAACCAAATCTCGTGACAAGTTGTTTGTGGAAAAATATAAATAACAAAGATGAAATTGTCTTTCACTAATTCAATACTAACAACATTAATACATGGCCGAATAATTTACAAACCTTACCCTACTTTATTCCGGTATAGACGAGAGAGGTCTGTAATAAATTACACACAACCGTGTCATATTAAAACTTAAAATAAGTACATAATTACAACGTTTGGCAGCTCAAAATGGTAAAGTTGTGAAACGTACAACATATTTATAACGCACTGAAACCTTTTGGAATCAGAATAAATCGCAAGTGTATGAGTAAAACGAGTGTCTCTTGTCCCATCTTCCTCTACAGGTACAAACGTGTGTGCTTTTAGTTTACTTTGATGAGATCATTCCACCTACGTATGGCTCCACTGTCTCACATCATCATCATCATCATCGGTAGGCAATAAGTAAACAACAATACAAGGACAGCCGACCGATGGATCCATGCGATACCTTCCGTAAAAGGGATAAGCAACATCCTGTCAAGCACGAAACATTACGGTACTTTATGGCTCGTACATTTGTGATTGATGTGATTTACATTAAAAGAGAAACACTTGAGTGACACCCTAAAGGCAAATAACCGAAATGTATACATAACTGTGTAATCATGAATGATGTTTACTTTCACCACCCTCGGTAATGTCAAGGTGTAGTTATCACAGTATGTCAACGAGTACCATTTGTAAAACAGTGTCCTTCATTCCTGGTCTTTTAATTAGCTTACAACTAATCTCAATTGATAATTAAAATAAATTGTTATTTGAAGTTGATTACACTAATTTTCGTGCTGCATTTTTCAGTTGCTTCTAATTCTCCCAAAAAGGTGTGATAAAACGTCCATGCCATACCTGAAACGACAAGAAAAAACAAAACATTGTTATTATGATACAATAGCCTGCAAATTATAACGACACAGGAAAAAAAACACACGACACAACACTTAATGAAGGTGATCAGCAAACGAATGGTTCGACGTACAATTATCTCGGCCCATACTGTCATTAACAGATCTCCCCACTCAATTAACTAATCTCCAGATGGGTTCTCGACCGCTTCCAGGCTATAAAAACAAAACACTGAGAAACTGTCCAAATCGTAAAAGATGTATTTCACAAACAACTTCCTTTCCTTACCACCCGACCCCAGCAGCGTCCAATGTCACGGGCGCTAGAGAATGTTCATCCGTTTGACAAAACTATGCTACTTTTTGTTTGCTTTCTACTTGTTTTTTGAATTTATTTGCACCCCCCCTGCCACAAGACAATCGTCGAACCATCGTACTCTGATTCCGAGTTGGTTCCATTTTTATTTCGCCCTTGAAATCTAAGCGCCTTGGCAGCGAACTAACGTCGTTTCAGATCTCGCACCGTGTGTCTTTTCGATACCGTCAATCCCGACCGTCACGACATTTCTGCCTTTTCCGTTGGTGTGCGCAATGGTCTGGCCTTGACGCACTCTATACCCGGGCGCTCGGCATTAATGCATTTGAAAACGATTTATAGCAATTGAACGCCATCAATACGGGCGAAAACAAATAGAGAACCCCGGCACGGTATGTTTTGCGCGCTGCACCGACCGAAATGAGTGTGGCCACGATCCTATACCCCACACGGAATGTGAATCGAACGCAGCCACGGGAGCAGCTTCCAAATGGATTTGCTAATCGTTTTATGGCCACCAGTTTCGCTGCGGCAAACAAAAAAGAAACACTTCGCGGCGGCTGTTCATAGTCTCGCAGGGACGCTAAGTAGGAACGCAGGTTTTAATTTTAGATCTCCGTACCACCGCAGTGGAGGTCGGTTGGCCAAATTATTGAATGCTAGCAGTCTCGCCCCGTTGGTAGAAGGGTTGAAACTTTACGCACCAAACTGACAACCGAATTCCGCGAAGCTGGTCGCGTAACGAGATTGGATAAATTGTGTTAAGCAGCTTCGAATTCCGTGCATACAAACGAGAGGTAAACAATTTATTAGTTATGCTGTCTGTTGATTTATGTACGGGTATATTTGAGCTAGTTTGTACTATACAACACCTCACCACACTATGAAAATGTTGAATCTGACGAAATACTTAAACTAAGTCTTCTTCTTCTTCTTTTGTGGCCTGCTCCTAGGGAGCACGTCTAACAGACATGGCCTGGTGTCCAATCCGTTTCCAGGAAACTCGGTCCATGGCTGCACTCCTCCATCCCCGGCTGCATCCGCTGTGTAATCATGAATGATGTTTACTTTCACCGCCCTCGGTAATGTCAAGGTGTAGTTATCACAGTATGTCAACGAGTACCATTTGTAAAACAGTGTCCTTCATTCCTGGTCTTTTAATTAGCTTACAACTAATCTCAATTGATAATTAAAATAAATTGTTATTTGAAGTTGATTACACTAATTTTCGTGCTGCATTTCACATGCATTTTTCAGTTGCTTCTAATTCTCCCAAAAAGGTGTGATAAAACGTCCAAGCCATACCTGAAACGACAAGAAAAAACAAAACATTGTTATTATGATACAATAGCCTGCAAATTATAACGACACAGGAAAAAAACACACGACACAACACTTAATGAAGGTGATCAGCAAACGAATGGTTCGACGTACAATTATCTCGGCCCATACTGTCATTAACAGATCTCCACTGAATTAACTAATCTCCCGATGGGTTCTCGACCGCTTCCAGGCTATAAAAACAAAACACTGAGAAACTGTCCAAATCGTAAAAGATTTATTTCACAAACAACTTCCTTTCCTTACCTTACCTTAGCGTCCAATGTCACGGGCGCTAGAGAATGTTCATCCGTTTGACAAAACTATGCTACTTTTTGTTTGCTTTCTACTTGTTTTTTGAATTTATTTGCACCCCCCCTGCCACAAGACAATCGTCGAACCATCGTACTCTGATTCCGAGTTGGTTCCATTTTTATTTCGCCCTTGAAATCTAAGCGCCTTGGCAGCGAACTAACGTCGTTTCAGATCTCGCACCGTGTGTCTTTTCGATACCGTCAATCCCGACCGTCACGACATTTCTGCCTTTTCCGTTGGTGTGCGCAATGGTCTGGCCTTGACGCACTCTATACCCGGGCGCTCGGCATTTTTCGCAGGGAAACCGTACTGCCGCATGATGTTCCATAGCTCGGTACGATCTATGGTGTCGTAGGCTGCCTTAAAGTCGATGAACAGGTGGTGCGTGGGGATCTGGTGCTCCCGGCACTTCTGGAGGATCTGCCGTAGAGTGAAGATTTGGTCGGTAGTGGATTTCCCTCCAACAAATCCAGCTTGGTAGCTCCCGACGAAATCTGTAGCAAGGGGCGCAAGTCTGCAGAAGAGTATTCGGGACAGGATCTTGTAGGCAGCATTCAAGACTGTGATGGCTCGGAAGTTAGCACAGTCCAGTCTGTCGCCCTTTTTGTACACTGGGTGAATAACACCCAGTTTCCAGTCGTCCGGTAGTTCTTCCTGGTCCCATATCCTAACAATCAGCCGATGCATAATCGCGGCAAGCCTCTCCGGGCCCATCTTGAATAGTTCAGCCACCAGCCCATCACTGCCAGCTGATTTGTTGCATTTCAGCTGTCTGATAGCACTGATGACTTCATCCAAGGATGGCGGGGGCACTTCGTCATTATCATGCTGGCTGTTGTAGTGTTGCTCTCCTCTGCTTTCTGCGCCTGGTCCGTTTTCTCCTGTATCCGCTCCGTTCAGGTGTCTGTTAAAGTAGCACTTCCACCTATCGATCACCTCTAACTAAGTATTTAAAATGAATTACGCATTGCTAGAATATAGTATCTTAGCAACATCTGTCTTCGCACGGCAGTACCGGACATCGAAACCTGTATGGACTGTCACATCGAAGAATAGACAATATAATTTAAGACGAGAAACGTTTAATCTATTTAAGCAATGAAAATTTTCAACTTTGAAATGTTTTGTTTACCAAAATTTTATAACTAGACCAGAATATTCTTTATGAATTAAAAATAATAAGTAATTTAGAATATTCGATCTCGTTATTAACCTTAATGACTATGTCATAAAATGCACAGGGATTCAAAGTCTTTTACGATATGAGAAATATATATTTATCAGCATTTGATAGATAATGTAAAGAAGAAAATATGCATAAATTAGTTAATTCTTTACAAATACTTGAATCAAAAGATCCGTTAAATTGTATTTCATAAAATGTGAGACCGAAACAATGCGAAGTGAGGCCGTTTTAGGTGATCTTGAAACTAAGAAAGGTACACACATTTTATCTAATGAACTACTTATAAATATTATTCCCCTTGTTCCCTGCGAAAGATCACGCAGAGCAACCGTCTACACCGAAACAGCTTCCATGTGGAACACAATGTGTCACAATAAAAAAATATTCCTGCTCCGGGTGCATGGAACAGAACGCATGCTGGAAAACAAGGGCCCCAGATCCTGTGTTGCTTACTGTCAAATGATGTTGTTATTACAACAACTTAACGGAGCAGCAGGTTGAGACGGCAGCAAGGTTATAAACGCAGCAAAAAAAAATACTCAAATTAAAACTCATAAACAAGAAACCACAGACCGAAAAAAAAACCACTCGGACGCAATACACCACATTTCTTCCAGCCTATTTCCTGTGCTGATGTATGCACACGTTTTGGAATGAACATTTCTGGGTGCGTTGGATCGCTCCTGGTTACATATGCATTCAAACGCGGTTGCATTTCCTGACCCCCAAGGACAAAGGATATGATGAATATGCGAGCAAAAAGGGTCGCGAAAGAGAAAATGCAAAAAAGTACGCAGCTTTGCAGTCGTCAAAAATGAGCAACTGCAAGCGCATGTGATCGCTGTGCGACAACACGAAATGCTCACGCATGCACCGTCACACACGCCGGCAAACGTACACTGTGTAATCATGCACCATCGCTTGTTGGCGCTTGAGGATAGGGACACATTAAAGATCTTGCCGTTTTACCGTAACATTTAAAATGGAAAATAAGAGCCACCAGCGGTTTGGTAGTGGTAGACAATCCAGCATCCAGCAGTTCGGAGTACAGTCGTTAAGTAAAAGTACGGCAGGAAGTAAGCAACAGACGGCTCAACTTGTTCAGGAGGCAAGTGTAAAATACCTGTAATATACACCCAAACAAACACACCTTAATCGAGCGTCGGAAAAGTAACCGATCCCCAACAAACCCATTTTCTAACAGGTCGACTCGGCAGTGGTGGTTCAGCTTCCTATTAACAGGTCTACCCCGAGCAATGCACGAGCAACAAATACGATCGACGATAGAACAAAGTGATCGATCCTCTAAATCCTCCTAGAGCGTTCAACTAAACCTTCAACTAAAGACCCGTACGGAGGAATGCAACAAAATGTCAACGGTTTCACGTACGTATCTCGCTCGCTCGGTGTCTATCCTCGCTCGGTTAAACTCGCTCCGCAGATGCAAGCGGGAAAGGCGGTAGTGTGGTAATGCAACAGGCTAAACACTCGGCTGCATTACTGCATTAGATGCAGTATGTAACGGGCAGTAAGTAACACAGACGCGTCTGGACGACGCCATTGCAACACGACCACCAGAGCCCGTTACGCAAACCGTTGGGGTCATTTGATAGCTAAAAAAAATAACATTAACTACAAAATACACAGGTAAACATGCACATGCAATGAGGGCAGATATTGGTTTACAGGTGCCATATAGCGGGGATAAAATATACTAATGCACTATTGCCGCCAATGAGTAATCTTATCGATTTGAATAATAATTTTGAAAGTGGTTATTCGCGATGACTTTCGCTTTCAAAACAGGAATAATAAGAAACAATAAGATAAGTCATGACTTATGAAATGCATCTGCTCGTTGCTTTGAAAATAAAACAAGCTTTAAGAACTATTTCGTTAAGCAGCCATTTAGCAAATATAAATAGCATTTAAAAGCGAGATACATACACAGATATATCAACTATTCCATGGTCAAGCTGTTCAATATCAAATGTCATCATCGGAATTTAAAAAAACGCTAACGTATCGTGGTATGTAATGAACAAACAAAGGACAATGTTCGAAATAGTGCACCTGCAAGTATCTGAGACTTCAAAGAACTACAACTACAGCTCAAGCAGACCCATACAACACACACGTCTTAGCCAGCAAGTAAACCTTTTGAGAATATGATATTCAGATAGCCATTCTTTAAAAGCGTACACTGAATATCCGATTACATAGTAATGATAAGCCTAGCGAAAGATATTTAAATCTATTTGTGGTTCTTCATTACTGGAAAGATAATAGAGGAGGCACAACAGTGAATATATACAATGATCTCACCATTTTTACAAATTAGACTCACAGAGATCTCACCCAGATATCTTTAGGGTGCTCCGGTGAAACAAAAATAGCACTACCGGTCTATTGCATGACAGGACCAGATACCGAATCCATTCCGGACCGATCTCCCGTATTAATACTTATCAGGCGCTACAACCGCTTCGCGGTCTTGGCCTGCTGCAACAATCCTCGATACCGCTCACGGTCTAACGCCGTCGTCTGCCAATCCATTATCCCGGCCGTTCTGGCGGACGCATCAACGCCATCACTCCATCTCAGTTTGGGCCTACCATGCCTCTTCTGTCCATGTGGACGGCCTAAAAGGACTGTACGGGCTGGGTCGTCCGGTGCCATTCTCATGACATGAACAGCCCACCGGAGCCTGGCGAGCCTAATTCGCTGCACGATGGTGAGTTCACCGTACAGCTCATAGAGCTCGTCATTGTAGCGGCTCCTCCATTGTCCTTCCACACATACGTGGCCAAAAATCTATCTGCGCATCTTCCTCTCGAACGCGGCTAAGAGGGTTTCGTCAGTTTTGGACAAAGTCCATGTCTCAGAGGCGTATGTGAGTACTGGGACTATAAAGGTTTTGTACAGTCCCAGCTTCGTCCGTCGGATCTCCCGTATAAAGGACTGATATACAGCAGCATGATGTAAAGAAATCTAGTATCTCTGTTCCGACTGACTAACCGTTTATCTGGTATTACCTGGTATTACATCTATAGTATTCATTACATGAGCCATCATGATCATTTATCCAATAAAGACTCTTATGAACTGTACAATAATCTCGCCACTTTGTGCTAAATGCTGTAATAATAGTAATAGTTTTTGGGATATTTCCTTTATCTTTCTATTTATAAGCGATTCAAAACACACAAGAATACACATTGCCAACATTACCCTAAACAATATTGAACATTAACACAGAATCAAGACATGCTCGCACAAGATAGTCGTTATACGTTAATTTGCTGCTCATTATTCATACAAAAAAACCTCAAACGACTCATCACATCTCACCGTTAAGATTTGGGTGCTGTAATTTCGGTTCACTTTGCCTCACGCGAATGCGCATTCTCGTACACCAGTCATCAGTGTCATTGAGCACAGACCAAGCCCGGTGTCAAAAAGGACCAAGCAAAGCGTCAAGAAAAATCACAGCCGACTGTCGACGCTGCATAAACATCCACAAATGTATCTTCCTTTTCCCGTGCAGTTCCAGTGTTGGCGAACAAGAAAGGCGCAGTCGTGTGTTGTCTTCGGGTTAATCTGACTTTCAAATCCGCTACAGCACGAGCGACTCTGCTCCGGAACACCGTTGCTTCGCACGTTCCATTCGTTACGATACGTTGTTAAAATGCAGCCAGCCAACTTCTGCTCGCTTGATGATTCACGCTTATTAAGATTTATGCCCGTGCTTATGCGGACTGCCTTCATTCGACACTGACATTGACAGTGTTTGATAAGCTTCAAAGCAACAAAAACTCACAGGGCAATCGTGTCACATCGGCGTTTTTGTTTGCAGGATGCACATGGCCACAGGGCGGCTTTTGACAAGAAAGAAGCTGTTTCGGCGAGGATTAGTTGCAAGTCCATTGCTCTCCCGGTTGCTTTCCGTTATGCATTTTAGATGCATCTTAAGTACAAAAGGGGTCACCTTCTCATTTGTCTCGACTGGCACACTCGAAACTTGGAAGGTTTTTTTGTTTTTGTTGAGGTATTTACAGACACACTTCGCTAGTTTTTTTTTTAATTTGCCTTCCAGCACGCTTCTGGAATAATGATGCCAAAGAACATTTGTGCCGTGTTTCGTCTTCCGTATGTTACTTTTTGTCGAGTTGGTCCGAAAACTACATCCCCACCGCATGCCAATGACGCATGCCAACAGTTTGTTTTATTTTTTGGGGAGATGATCTTATCCTTTCGCACCCGAAATTGACTACAGGGACCTTCGCAGCAAAGCCACAACGACGACAAGCTCCTTCCGCGACGTATCAAACAGAGGCCACACCAATTTCGATTTCATTCCAGCTGGTTCTCCTCTAATCGCTATGCCCACGGCGTATTCCGATGTCTTCACCACGTCCCCATCGAAGCATAACGCCCAAAGGCATGTTCCAAAAGAAAACGAAACACATACACAACAAAAAAATCCCACCCGTCCACTTCGTGCGGCTCTGGAGGCACCTGGTCTGCCGAAGGAAGGAACCGGTTTTTGGGAGTGCGTCTCGGAGCAAGGCTCGTTTTTTTGTTGTATTTCTAGACAGACCTTAGATTCCCTTCCGCTCAGATGGAGGGCTTTCGGAGGAACAGGTTTTTCTACACTGCACATCCACCACAACCCGTGCTGATCGTTGGCATCTCCGTTCGAAGCTTCGCTAATGCAAACCCATTTGCCCACGGACTCGTGCACCGTTCTTTTCGGCAAAACTTCACCTTCCCTTGCAGTGGCCGGAAGCCGGAGCTATCGAGTTTTCTTTTTTATCGATTCAGTTCCTCACTTCTCGATCGGCTAATACCCGAACGAGGTCAAATCATCAGCATACGGTGTTGGTGGGGAGAAGCTATCAGTTCATGGATCTGTGTTTCCATTTCCATGGCTATTTCCGACCTAAAATAAAATGGAACTTAAGCCAAGCGTACCTCCTGGGAAAAGAGCTGCGGATAGTTACCGTTGCGAAATTGTGGATTGGTACCTAGTCTAACCTTCCTCTACTGTGTTTACGGGCCAAGGTTAGTAACAAATCAATCGAAGTAAAATAAAAAACAACCTCGCATCGTACAAATCGAACAAAGAAACGGATCAACCGATGCCCATCTCACTTAAAGCTCACCTAATAAGATGATCATCGATTCCTGAAGCGAAAAGTAAAACAACCACACGGTAATGTAACCCAAATATGCAAAAAGCCCAACAAAAACCCGAAACCCTTAAACTATCCGAAACCTCAGCTCAACTTCCACACACACACACGCTCTAAATGCAGCATTCGAGCGGAAACGAAACTAAAACCAGTGGCGTTGCAGTTCAATGAGTTTTCCATACACCCTCTGCCGAAACCTGTAACTGGGTGACTTAGATCGGAACGCTGATCGCATGTGAATCGGAAGCGGGAGCGGGACCGACACCAAAATATACACACGGGTAAAGTGCGTTACAAAAAAGTCGATGCTCGGAATGATGTTAGTTTTTAGCGGCGAAAAGCAAATTATATGCTTCACAGCTTGGTACTTCACGATCGATTAACGGGCGCAGGAATGGAACAGTACGAAAATATGTCCGATCGTGCAGCTAACGTGTGTTTAGAAGGTGCTGTTTCAAATTCCATTATAGCTTTATGTCCTACTTGGTTGCTAAATATTTGAAACAAACTAAAATACACTTTATAAATGAATAGATTATTCCAACCTTTTGCTATTTTCTACTCCACCAATACACTTAGGTACATAAATATGAAGTTAACTTTGTAAAATGACTTTGTATTTTTGCCATTAAATAGTTCAGAATACAAAACATTAAAAATGATCCCACCAGAAGATTGTTTTCTCTGTATATTCTGTCATTCATCAAGACTTCTGTAAAACATGGACTCTGGCGATGCTCTCTTAGACTTATTCTAAAGGAAAATGCTCAGCAGGATTTTTAGCCCAAGGACAGTGGAGGTACCAATACAACGGAGAGCTGTACAAGTTGTGCAATTACTTCAATATTAAGCAACTTAACTAGCAAGACTATTGTTGGCTACCCTGAGAATTGCCGGATAACGCAGCCTTAAAAATATTTTGCAGTAATTCATGTCAGGAAGAAGGCTTGCTAGTTAAGCAACTTAACTAGCAAGACTTTTGTGGGCTACCCGAAGAATTCCCGGATAACGCAGCCTTAAAAATATTTAGCAGCAATTCATGTCAGGTAGTAGGGCCAAATACAAATGTATTGATGGCGTACGATGTATTCGACCAGAATAAATGGGTTTCTTTTTGTACAAAAAACCTCCAAAAGATTAGCCTTGATTTCCAAAGATCTCGCCTTGACCTGAAGCCGAATATACAGGACTAAGTCTATCGGATCACTACGAATTTTGTATCTCAGACATCACGTGTTAGTACTGATGATCCAGTAGTTGCAAGTCCATTGCTCTCCCGGTTGCTTTCCGTTATGCATTTTAGATGCATCTTAAGTACAAAAGGGGTCACCTTCTCATTTGTCTCGACTGGCACACTCGAAACTTGGAAGGTTTTTTTGTTTTTGTTGAGGTATTTACAGACACACTTCGCTAGTTTTTTTTTTTAATTTGCCTTCCAGCACGCTTCTGGAATAATGATGCCAAAGAACATTTGTGCCGTGTTTCGTCTTCCGTATGTTACTTTTTGTCGAGTTGGTCCGAAAACTACATCCCCACCGCATGCCAATGACGCATGCCAACAGTTTGTTTTATTTTTTGGGGAGATGATCTTATCCTTTCGCACCCGAAATTGACTACAGGGACCTTCGCAGCAAAGCCACAACGACGACAAGCTCCTTCCGCGACGTATCAAACAGAGGCCACACCAATTTCGATTTCATTCCAGCTGGTTCTCCTCTAATCGCTATGCCCACGGCGTATTCCGATGTCTTCACCACGTCCCCATCGAAGCATAACGCCCAAAGGCATGTTCCAAAAGAAAACGAAACACATACACAACAACAAAAAATCCCACCCGTCCACTTCTTTCGACTCTGGAGGCACCTGGTCTGCCGAAGGAAGGAACCGGTTTTTGGGAGTGCGTCTCGGAGCAAGGCTCGTTTTTTTGTTGTATTTCTAGACAGACCTTAGATTCCCTTCCGCTCAGATGGAGGGCTTTCGGAGGAACAGGTTTTTCTACACTGCACATCCACCACAACCCGTGCTGATCGTTGGCATCTCCGTTCGAAGCTTCGCTAATGCAAACCCATTTGCCCACGGACTCGTGCACTGTTCTTTTCGGCAAAACTTCACCTTCCCTTGCAGTGGCCGGAAGCCGGAGCTATCGAGTTTTCTTTTTTATCGATTCAGTTCCTCACTTCTCGATCGGCTAATACCCGAACGAGGTCAAATCATCAGCATACGGTGTTGGTGGGGAGAAGCTATCAGTTCATGGATCTGTGTTTCCATTTCCATGGCTATTTCCGACCTAAAATAAAATGGAACTTAAGCCAAGCGTACCTCCTGGGAAAAGAGCTGCGGATAGTTACCGTTGCGAAATTGTGGATAGGTACCTAGTCTAACCTTCCTCTACTGTGTTTACGGGCCAAGGTTAGTAACAAATCAATGGAAGTAAAATAAAAAACAACCTCGCATCGTACAAATCGAACAAAGAAACGGATCAACCGATGCCCATCTCACTTAAAGCTCACCTAATAAGATGATCATCGATTCCTGAAGCGAAAAGTAAAACAACCACACGGTAATGTAACCCAAATATGCAAAAAGCCCAACAAAAACCCGAAACCCTTAAACTATCCGAAACCTCAGCTCAACTTCCACACACACACACGCTCTAAATGCAGCATTCGAGCGGAAACGAAACTAAAACCAGTGGCGTTGCAGTTCAATGAGTTTTCCATACACCCTCTGCCGAAACCTGTAACTGGGTGACTTAGATCGGAACGCTGATCGCATGTGAATCGGAAGCGGGAGCGGGACCGACACCGAAATATACACACGGGTAAAGTGCGTTACAAAAAGTCGATGCTCGGAATGATGTTAGTTTTTAGCGGCGAAAAGCAAATTATATGCTTCACAGCTTGGTACTTCACGATCGATTAACGGGCGCAGGAATGGAATCGTACAAAAATATGTCCGATCGTGCAGCTAACGTGTGTTTAGAAGGTGCTGTTTCAAATTCCATTATAGCTTTATGTCCTACTTAGTTGCTAAATATTTGAAACAAACTAAAATACACTTTATAAATGAATAGATTATTCCAACCTTTTGCTATTTTCTACTCCACCAATACACTTAGGTACATAAATATGAAGTTAACTTTGTAAAATGACTTTGTATTTTTGCCATTAAATAGTTCAGAATAAAAAACATTAAAAGTGATCCCACCAAAAGATTGTTTTCTCTGTAAATTCTGTCATTCATCAAGACTTCTGTAAAACATGGACTCTGGCGATGCTCTCTTAGACTTATTCTAAAGGAAAATGCTCAGCAGGATTTTTAGCCCAAGGACAGTGGAGGTACCAATACAACGGAGAGCTGTACAAGTTGTACAATTACTTCAATATTAAGCAACTTAACTAGCAAGACTCTTGTGGGCTACCCTGAGAATTGCCGGATAACGCAGCCTTAAAAATATTTTGCAGTAAATCATGTCAGAAAGAAGGCTTGCTAGTTAAGCAACTTAACTAGCTAGACTCATGTAGGCACCCCAAAGAATTGCCGGATAACGCAGCCTTAAAAATATTTTCCAGTAATTCATGACAGGTAGTAGGGCCAAATAAAAATGTATTAACGGCGTACGATGTATTCGACCACAATAAATGGGGTTTTTTTGTACAAAAAACCTCCAAAAGATTAGCCTTGATTTCCAAAGATCTCGCCTTGACCTGAAGCCGAATATACAGGACTAAGTCTATCGGATCACTACAAATTTTGTATCTCAGACATCACGTGTTAGTACTGTTGATCCAGACTATCTGAGATAATACATGCATAGAAATTTATCTCCACACAATCATGTTGATCATGCGTACTTGGCTACTCTGAGCTACTTCTATATGATAACAAAAAGTTTCAGGAGAACATAGCTTAGACTCGATGTCATGAGTTATCGGAAAATAAGGACCACCTAGTCGGAGTTTTCAGCGAGTTCGATCAGGGGATAATACATTTCCTGTTCCTGAACGCGCTTTTTAAATTAACAAGAATGATTGGCAAACTGATCATTGTACTGCTTTTTTGCCGTACTGCTCTTTTTAATTCTAACTGAAACTCATTTCAATTTCACCATCCCATTCGATTTCTCTGATTACGTAGTTTTGGCACACATTCGTCATCCTACGGCACACGGGGCGATAAATTGACAAACGCTGTTACACACTTCGACTCCACTGTATGAAATTGTCCATGCGCAAATAATCGATGCAAACATATCGTCACACACACACACCGAGCGAACTGAAATCTATCAAAATCGGTGAAGCCAATTTTTGTCAACCGTTTGCTACCGCCAGCTCTGACGCTTGAGGGTGTCATATTTTTCTGGGCACTGAAAGCAATGCCCGCTCACACACGATGCTCATAAATTGGGTGATGTGAAATTTTTCAGCATCGTCGCTTCGATATACATAACGCCCGTCATACATACACTCGGTTCGATTCTTTTAGGTTCGAGTGATGGAAAAAAAACTCCTTTTTGTTCCCACATGTTCCCGTGTATATTGGTGGAACACAAAGAACCGATATAAACGCCACCGTACACACAACCGGGGCATCGAGAGGAGATATATTCTGACAGATTTCATCCGTTAGGTATGCTGAACAATTTATTTCCATTTTTGGTTCGGTGCTCTGTTGCCAAATATCTAACATTTTGTCAGCTGCCAAAACACCTTTCCAAAGCGACAAAACCTTACCGCTAACCTCTCTCTCTCTCTCACTCCCACTCTCTGCCATCCACGTCCTATGAGCACTTGTGAAGGGGATGGGTTCGCATTCAACTGTCATGTACTGGTTTCGATTGTAGCTTCGGTGACATAAGAACCCGTGCTCAACCGATCGCCAAATTGTGTCATTGTCATAGTTCGGTAAACATAAGATTCACCCCGCGCATCCTACCCGGAGATGGTGGTACCGTAAATCTGCGGGTTCGTTCAGTTTTTTCCTCCATTTTTAAATTCATAAATGAACCACAACGAATCCCAACACCGCACGTGATGGTGGTGGTATCCCAAACAGAAGCTAACGTTTAAACAGTCTCCTGTGTCCTCTACCGTACACATATACAGTTCATTTGCATACGTTTTTGACAAGCGAAAGAACAGAAATATCATCAACAAACGACCGACGATGACGAGCAGCGAACCATTGTAACAGAGGTTGGTACAGTTGTGTGATGTTCAGGAAACACGCGTATGCTAATGTTGTACGACGAAAAAGGTGTGTCTCAAGTCGCACCTCGTCATTTAGTCCATGAAGTGTGTCTCTGTTTATGAATGAATGAAAAGCGCATCACAATGCGGTAATTATTGGTGCGAGGAAAGCGTTATGAAGGAGTTTACATCTACATCAACGAAAGGGCGGTTAATATTAGACAAATATTAATAGTTCATTTAAGGCATAAAGCTATAACTTTCGATTCAATATCAATTACGATGCCAATTTTAGTTTTAAACCTGTATTTGCTTCATTAACAATTTATTTTATTACCAAAAAGTAACATCGCGTTAGCCATGTCTGATAAACAGAACTGTAGTTGAATTTCAGAGGAATTATAGCAAATGAATTATAGTAACTCATGGATGGATAAACTGAGAGAAATACTTATCCTAACGATTTAAACCGTGATTATATTATAAAAATAATTGTCAAATAAAGCATTAAACATCTAATAACTGTTTATTAATAGAAGAAATCCATAACCCGATTGCAATTCACTTTTATTATAGCAGCACTATAACTGTCGCTTTCTGTATTGCTTTTCCCTTCATTCGCTTCAACCTTTCACTTTCAATAACCTCAGATAAAGATAGCCAGGTGTACAGAATATGATCACCTTTAAGTGCAACCCTTCCGTAGAGTGTGCCATTCGTTCGGATGACTTAGATTTCATATCGACCGGCATCGAGAGCTGCACTTCCGCAGCACATGACTGCATCCGGGGCAGTTGCTGAGGCGTGCCGAACCAAGCGCAGTTGTGGGAGGTCTCAGTTGACTTCAAAACCCCAAAAGCAATCGCCTGCTCCAGAAATCCAATACCCTTACCGTCGCACTGTGATGAAGGTGACACACGACAGGCTAGTACTAGGAGCGAGGAATACAGTGACAATCCGTTCCGTTGAAAGGCTTACGACATTGCTCGCACACGGCAGACGAATACACTGCTACTTCCGATTGCTTTGGAAGCCATAACCCCACTGGAATCGGGCACCAAGAAAAGAACCCCGACGGGTAACCTGATACAGCGAAAGAACAGAAATATCATCAACAAACGACCGACGATGACGAGCAGCGAACCATTGTAACAGAGGTTGGTACAGTTGTGTGATGTTCAGGAAACACGCGTATGCTAATGTTGTACGACGAAAAAGGTGTGTCTCAAGTCGCACCTCGTCATTTAGTCCATGAAGTGTGTCTCTGTTTATGAATGAATGAAAAGCGCATCACAATGCGGTAATTATTGGTGCGAGGAAAGCGTTATGAAGGAGTTTACATCTACATCAACGAAAGGGCGGTTAATATTAGACAAATATTAATAGTTCATTTAAGGCATAAAGCTATAACTTTCGATTCAATATCAATTACGATGCCAATTTTAGTTTTAAACCTGTACTTGCTTCATTTACAATTTATTTTATTACCAAAAAGTAACATCGCGTTAGCCATGTCTGATAAACAGAACTGTAGTTGAATTTCAGAGGAATTATAGCAAATGAATTATAGTAACTCATGGATGGATAAACTGAGAGAAATACTTATCCTAACGATTTAAACCGTGATTATATTATAAAAATAATTGTCAAATTAAGCATTAAACATCTAATAACTGTTTATTAATAGAAGAAATCCATAACCCGATTGCAATTCACTTTTATTATAGCAGCACTATAACTGTCGCTTTCTGTATTGCTTTTCCCTTCATTCGCTTCAACCTTTCACTTTCAATAACCTCAGATAAAGATAGCCAGGTGTACAGAATATGATCACCTTTAAGTGCAACCCTTCCGTAGAGTGTGCCATTCGTTCGGATGACTTAGATTTCATATCGACCGGCATCGAGAGCTGCACTTCCGCAGCACATGACTGCATCCGGGGCAGTTGCTGAGGCGTGCCGAACCAAGCGCAGTTGTGGGAGGTCTCAGTTGACTTCAAAACCCCAAAAGCAATCGCCTGCTCCAGAAATCCAATACCCTTACCGTCGCACTGTGATGAAGGTGACACACGACAGGCTAGTACTAGGAGCGAGGAATACAGTGACAATCCGTTCCGTTGAAAGGCTTACGACATTGCTCGCACACGGCAGACGAATACACTGCTACTTCCGATTGCTTTGGAAGCCATAACCCCACTGGAATCGGGCACCAAGAAAAGAAACCCGACGGGTAACCTGATACCCGCTCTGCCGTTGATCAATAAATTCGGAAACGACAGGCCAACAACCAACAAACCCAAACCCAGGTATTTTTTATGCCCAAATTCGATCGCCTTCGCACCTTCTCGGATAAGTAGAAGCTTTGATCGAATCTAGTACGTCACGGCACCACACCGCTGTCACGATGTTATATGTCCTGTGTTACGTTAGCGTGGACAGATTAGCATCTTCTGGTAGAACTTCTCTACAAATTGATAGCAATTACGAATAACTGCCCACGATTAACCTGTTCTGGTGATAAATTCCTAACGGCATAAACCAAGAAAACATAAATTTGTATCTAAAGAAAAGCATTAAGAACGTATCTGCTTCGTATTATTATAATTTATTTTAGTAAAATATTTGAAGAGTATAAGTAGGATATCACTAACTTCTAGAATACTTAGATTAAAAGCAATATGGCGGTTTATAACTCTTCTTCTTCTTTATAGTTCTTCTGCTCCTTTGGAGCACGTCTAGTAGACAGGGCCTGGCGTCCAATTCATTTCCAGGAAACTCGGTCCAGGGCTGTACTCCTCCACCCTCGGTTGTATCCGATATCCCTCAGGTCTGACTTCACTTGATCCAGCCAACGAGCTCGCAGTGTTCCTCTACGCCTCTTGCCGAACGGGTCGCTGACGAGCACCTTCCTGGCAGGGCATCCTCATCACGTGCCCCAACCAGCGTATCCTTCCGGCTTTGGCAACCCGTCAGGATGTTTGCATCGTCAAACAACTCAACTAGCTCGTGGTTCAATCTCCTTCTCCACACGCCCTGCTCGCACACACCACCAAAGATAGTCCGTAGCACTCTCCGTTCGAAAATGGCGAGTGCATTGGCGTCCTCTGCCAACATAGTCCAGGACTCGTGCCCGTAGAGGACTACCGGCCGTATCAGTGTGCGATATATGGCGCATTTCGTACGTTGTTGGAGTCTTCTGGATCTCAGGAGTTTGTGGAACCCGTAGTAGGCACGATTCCCCTGAACAATGCGCCTTCGGATTTCGCTGCTTACATCCGAAGTTACGATCGTACCGAGGTAGCAAAACCCCTCTACTACCTCAAGATCGTAGCGTTTATAATTCAAAAAACAACTATTTTACTCCCGAAACATATTTATTATCTTTAAAACATTGAAACAACTTTCTAAACCTGTTTTAAATGTTTTTTTGGTTTAAATATAGTCCGTTGCTGATGTTTTTTTAAATTTTTCTTTCCGCCATCAACATTGAAAGATGGTACACAAAATTAAAATATATAAGCGATAGAAAACATCACAAATTATAAAACAAAACCAACTAAAGAATACCATTTTGTATGCAAAAACTTAACATTTCCAGCACAACGGCATTCAAATACTGCGAATCCACCCCGCCGGCTACAAAATGCAACGCCGGTGGAAATTAGATCAACATAAATGCATTGCATAGCACCTCGTAAACGTCCCAAAAGCCTCTCCCGCTTCACCTCGCTACCTACCTACGGGCTCCTATTTATCCATGTCCCACACAACACTTTCTCCGACCATTGCCGCGTTCGACCGTTTCACTTCAGGCGTTGGGCGATTCGAAACCATCCAACATAAAAGGCGTCAACTACGCATCCCCAACACTCTAACGCCGTGTGACACATTTTGGTATCTCCCGTTACACCACCACCTACCGCGGCCAATCTTGCCGGAAATGGTGAATCAAGTGTCAACATGGCAGCACACACATACGTGTACCAACAAACATCGTACTTATAACACCACTACCAACATTCGCGATGCAACTGAAACGGGAACCTATGCGATTTAATAGCGTCGAATGACTGTGACCCTTTCATCCGATGCCCTAATGCGAACAGGGACACAGCACACGATAGCATTCGGTGGAAACATATAACGGCTGGTGGCCACAGCTTAACGATAAAAAAAACGCACCGTTCCCCTTTTCGTGCAACATGTGTAAGTGTGTTGAGCAGGGCATAAAAATGTGACCACACCACACCGGGGTGCATGTAAATTTCATTCCAAAAAACGCATTTTCGACCTACTAAAGCATCACATTAAGAATAGAACCGTCGATTTGGAGGATTTGGGGTAACGCAAAGGATAAAGAAGTGTGCTTCCCAACCAAACGTTTTGCTTTACCGCTTTTAAGAAAGCATTTCTTTTTTTGTCTAATCTACGTTGACATATCTCAAATGCGTTCGCAGTTAGGAAGTAATAGCTATCAACAGCCCCTAGTGAGGTGACTCCATCTGATGGCACACGACGATGGTCGCCCCACGTCACATCGGGCGGATGTGTTTTCCGTCAACACCCGAAAGGTTGTCGAGAGTTAATTTATGTTAAAAATATGAACACGATCTTTGACATCGTTCAAACCGTACGCTTTTTTTGGATATTTGGAAATGAAAGAAGAGAAAGAGTGGGTGTGAGTGTGTTGAGTTGTTGACGCTAGACTGACTGGGAGCAACCAAGCACACCATTATCTAACGTTTGTCGCTGAAAGGTTAAGGATCGTCGTCAACAGAAAATTATATAAATGGCAATAAAAGTAGCACACGGATATCTTAAATTAAGTATTAATCTTAATTCAAGATCCTGTTAACCTGTTATAAAATAAAAATATTGGTTCTTCTACAGTGAAGATCGCCAACAGTTAAAACATATCAGTTCCCTCGAATTCATCAGCATTATGACAATCGAACATAAACGCTGATCCGCTTCTGTAACGATCCGAGCCAACCGATGAAGCCCAAAAAGTGTCAGCACAATATATCGGAAGAAAGATAGGAACAACAGAAGAACATGACACCAGCAAACACGTCTGCGACCGAAAACAAAAAAAGTTGCTCCTGAGAGCTGCCTACCAAATATGGTCCCGGTAGCACATGTGTAGGATTTTATTTATTTGCTCAACCAACCAACCTACCAACCAACCAACCAAACACACACACACAGTCCGCAGCATTAGCAATCGCATTCGTGACCCTTTTGTCCGACAATTACCACGATTGGACCATCTTTGGAACGATTTCTTTTCCCTTGGCGATAGCGAGGCAAAGCGAAGAAACCCTCGCAAACCACAAACCGACGATTGGTAATGAAATGTTTGGATAAGAGCGTACCTCGACGGGTCACCCGGAACACGATGGCCAATGTTTTGGGTGCCATCGAAAACATTTCACTCGCGACGATTGCGATATGCGCCAACCCGTTTTCGAAGCTCTATCTCGAAAAGCGGAACCCATCGTTTCGGGTTTGTTTGGCTTATGATAAAACTTACTTCTGCCGGAAAAGGTCACCGTATTCCGGTGGCGCGCTCTGGACGCTGCTGCTACGTAAAATGGATACTGGAAAATAGTTTAGCGATTTCCGAATAAGATGCCGATAAAAAGATACCGATTTTTGTGGAAGTGGAACGTGTGTTGTGGGAAATTTATCTTTCGGCTTGCAGTGTACGATTACCTACGCTCACATGTTTATCGGGCCACTGCTGCACATGGCACAGGGTAAATGGGGTTTTTTTTTACTTGGTAATATATCGGGAGTTTACGTTATCGGTCGATTTTTAGAGATAAAGCTATCGATACAGGAACAAAATAATAAGGGAGAGAGAGAGAACACAAACTAACGAAGCAAACAAAGAAAATTCTACTCTGCGCTACGATCGGTCCTTTTTCTTTTTGATAAATATTTAATATATTATAAAATTAAATATTCAAAGACTACAGTAATACTGGAAAATTCATATTTTAGAAATTGACAAATATAATCAATTATGTTAAATAGATACGATATAACAGTAAAGTGTACTTAAACTTTAACTATAACAACATTTGACTTCTTTGTGCTATCTTTATCCTTCTCAGGCGCAATAACCTGGCCAGCGATAGAAACCTTCTAAACTGATCCCGAGTTTTCCCGGTGGATGCATCAACGTGGAGCGGTCCTGTGGCAGAGGTGACAGTGGCGTCAGTCTTCACATGGCAGTACCGAACATAAAATCCCATTCGGACCGTGTCTCCGTCCGGGAAGACTGATTACCCAACTGTGTGGTATCAACAAGTTTAGTACGTAGTAAGTAGTCGCTTATCTAGCCTCAGATGGTGGCAGAACTACACATCTGAAGTCCTTGACGTTGTAGCTGGCGGTCTTTTCGTTGGCGGAGTGCTTGCATTCGATACTACGGTGACTTACAGTTACCGTTGATTTCGGATTCGGGTGTTTGGTGTTGGTGTCAACCAATTGGTGTGAAATTCAACCAGTAAAATGATAGGAATCAGGCTCAAATACCCAGAGAGGAGGACCCAACACCCATCTGGCAACCTATACTACCTAGCCCACCCGGGATAAGATGCAAGTCAACGACGGGAGAAGGAAATGTCTCCCCCAAAATATCATATAAGTTACATGAAATTTATTTGTTAGACTTAAGAATCATATTAAGATATACGGGAATAAAAAAAAACGTAGTCCGCATGACCTAGCAAACATCAACATCATAAATTCATCTCAAATAGGGTCTACCACACTGTCTCTGTCAATCTTATCGAACGAAAACAATACGTATCTCAACATCCTTATTTTTGCCGCTACTAACTTTTAACCAAGAATAGGTAAAGTCCTCAAAAATCCGATCATAGGTACATCGCAACTTCGTAAATCTGTAGCTTTTAGCAGGACCAGTGAGTGATGTCACGATTATTTTGATTTTTGGCTCGGTGATTTCCAACACAAAGTTTTGCGTCACTTACTCCATCTTCTGGTGCCATCTCCTGCTGCATAGCAGAGCCTCATACCGAAGATTTTTATGTCATCCGTGTACAACAGGATCACCGTAGTCATCCTAGAAGACAGACCAGCCATTATACCTAACGGAGGCCCTTGTTGATAGCAAAAGGTCCTGAGAAGTTTCTATCCACGTTCACCTGACATCTGAGGTTGGGCATTTTCATTCCTAGAAGCCTAGTTAGCATGGCCGAAAATTCCGAAAGAGATCATAGTGATGAATCAATGAAGAGAGATGGTAAGACAAAGTAGTAAAGCTATGCTCTATAGTATATTTTTCATGGGTCTCATAGTTCTTTGCCACGAACCGAGCAGATAACAGAAAACAATCGATGTGGTGAAACAGTTTGTTGAAGCATAATAAGAAAAACTCCATAAAATATGCATACATTCCATATAAATAGACAAAAAATAATCATTCCTGAATCATTTCCCATCACAGTTGCTCGGCATTGGCAAAATGGCAAAACATCACGCGAAAAGCACACTACACCAGTGATGACTTCATTATTCTTACCCCAAAACAAATACCTCCACTTTACGTTTCTTCAAGTGCATTACATGCTTGTTGCACCTTTAAAGGTGATCGAATCTTTAACGTTCGAAACTACATCGGAAAACGCTTTTGCTAAAGCAACTCGAGACAAACTTCATCCACCTTTCCGATCGAGGCAACTTTATCGATCAGATTTAACTCGGAACTCAGTTTGCTTTGCTTTCGCTAGTTTTTCTCTGACAGCTCGCAGCCGATGTAAGAAACTTACCCGACCCACCCCATCAGACACGATCGTACACACAGATCGTGATAAGTTTATGAAATGAAACAGGAAAAAAGCGCATCCCCAATTACACAATCCATTGCACGAGCAAGACCAGAGAGCGAGAGACAGTGTGGCCCAAGCAGCAGAAACCCTTGCTTGAAGCTCAAACACACACACATACACACACCTCTTTGCTGCTGTTGCTCGTGAAAAGCAATTATCTCAATAACACGGTTCAGTAAATATTCATTTCTCCAATTACGCCTGATGATAGATCTGTGTGCTGTGTGTATATGGCCGGCGCGATAAATAGCGCTGCAACCGCCGTGCGATGAGCTGGATAAACACTGTACAATCATATCCGCGATGCCGTTACATTTTAAATCCATCACCGATAATCCTTGCATCATATTAAACTTGCGAAGGTAAGACGTGCAAAGGCACCCAACGAAACAGCCCGGCGCAGTGAACTTACAATCTCTTATCGGGATGTTGTCCAATATGTCGTGTTCGGTCGCTTCATATCTGCCAAACCGGAAGAAGTATATTTCACAAAATACCCTTCCAGCAATGTCAATAAGAACCTATCTCTTGTCAATCCGTTCCAACATATCGAGCGATTTTAAACATCTTTTTTAAAACTATATTTGCAATGTAAATAAAACAATAAAATAATTTTTGCACTTTATTTCCGAAGTAACTAAAGCACTACAACGTCATGTTTCCATCGCGTCATGCAGTATCACAAAAAAAGCGTTGTCTGACATCTTATCAATGAGAATGCATCAATGATGATATCATGCCGGGTTTTTTTTTCTCCCCGGTGCGGGCTGATTGTGAAAATTGCTTGTATTTAAGCTGCAGCTTATCGGGCCACCCGTGACGAATGTTAAGTTAAAGGAAGGTTTGCAACACGAGCAAAATATAAGGCATAAAGTTTACAGATAAGATTATAAGCAAAAATTATTATTCAAAAAAAATTGTTTGCCTTTTTGAACGTTCTGATAACCGAACCGAAAAATAGCGATCCCATGCATTTATACTCAATTTAATTATAGTTCTTCACTAAAGTCAATTTTCCTGTATTAGCAAGTTTATCATTTTGTGGTCTAGACACTTATTGCCAAAAGGCGTCTTAGAAATATAATTAATAGAATGGTTTTATGTTCCATTATTCCAACGTATGTAATTTGATCGTTTCGAGAACATCGTTTGCAACTGTTACTGTACTTATTTCGTTTCAATTTGGTTTCTTCTACTACCATTTTACGCCAACCTACAAAACTAGTTCAATGATCTACGCCCTCAGCACAAATTTCGATCGCCGAGATTCGATCGCTGCGAGCAGTACTCATTCTAATGGTGATTTTGAATCGTAGCAGCTTTTAGAAGTTATATGGATTTTTAAATGGTACAGAACTCACTTTGAAGTGAGCGTCTATAAATTTTCGGCGAACGATATTCGTCCAGAGGGTGCTAGATTTATTATTTCTGGATTCCTTAATTTATCCTTCTTTGGATAATCATGTTCTGTGTAGCGAAGTACGTGCCAGATGGGATTTCGTTAGGATCTTACGCGTTAGCAACTGACGATGCCATCACATTTTCACAAGCCACCAAAAAGAGCAGTTTTGGAGGTTTTTAATCATGAATACTGATACCGGGTATTTAGTCTTAATTATTTTTTTTTATAATTCGGTTAATAAAGATTTCATCAGTCGTTCTTCACACAACAAGACCGAGAATCGAATCACGTCCGGAACCGCCTCCTCTGGAACACAGGACTTGACTATCCAGCTACGGGTAATACCAAGTCAAAGAAAGCTAGAAATAGCAGGCCCCAAGACCTACTGAGGTTACAGAGTCCAGATAAGTTATAAGTAAGTAAACTTTTTCTTTCTTGACCTAACGACGTCTAAGGTAATGCTTGCCATTTTTTGGCTCACTATACTTATTGTTACCGCATAGTTGGATAGTCAGTATTCACTATGAAGTCCTGAGGAGTTTCTATCCACGTTCACCTGACATATGAGGATGGCCATTGTCATTCCTACAAGCCTTACCGTAAGTAAGTAATCATGATTCATATTATTGCGGTCTATGATAATTTCGGTTTCAAAATTGCAATCTTAGCAGTTAAATTAAAACAGATAAACTCATCGCGAAGTATTTTACAGTAAACATACCATTATGACAGTTTGTTTGCTAAACCGGAAGAATTTATATGCTATAAACTTTTATAAGTTACTTATACAGTAAGTAACTACAGAGATGCGTCAGATAATAATCGAGATGATATAAACTTCTTATAGTTATAATATATTCGATACATTTTGTTTACATCTCTTGAAATCTAATCACTAGTTTGCCTAGTTTTACCAGTCAGTTTGTATGGAGAGTTAGGAGTACCTAAACATGATAAAATATTTATAGAAAGTATAGGATACTTTAATACTGTTTCAAGACAAAACGATCCCAAAGTCAATGCAGCGTCGACATTCCTTTCTTCAAGCCCGCTTCCTTGCGTCCAACGCCATTTGTATTACACATGTCATTTCACACAGTGTTTTCAATTTGTACTTTCAATTGCTACCTCTGCAAACAAAACTGTATCCGTCAATATTCCATTCCGCGTCCATTTCCATGGGAGACGAAAAAAAAACACCTATTCTCTGCAATGTCAAGGCCTAACGGAGGAATTCTTTCAAGTGCTTCGCTAATAAGTTCGGATCTTACATTACAACAACATGTCGGCTAACATCAGCAAACCGTCCACCGGAGAGGAATCTGAAGACTCATCAACTTTTTAGCCAATCTCCACAGCACCCTCCACGAACCGGTGTCCTCGACAGCCGACAGTCCTCCCCTTTCCCAAATGCGGAGTGTAGTCGAGCTGCTTAGCAAGCAGACACCCTCCACTCGGACAACATGGTGCCTCATTTCTTCAAGGTAAAACAAATAAACGGCTCCAACATTGCACCGCTTCTCGCACGCACTCAAGGATAAGCATCTTCTAACGGACCGAACTGGCTGGATGGATGGATGGACGAGGCGAAACAAAAATATTAATAAGAAGCTCACATCCACTGGTTAATCGGTTCAGCCTATTGGTCGCGCGTACGACCAAAACCGTGCACAGTGCGCGTACACTACTAACGTCCGATCCGGTGTCAGAAGGAAATTATTATGTTTCTCACTTTGTCTCCATTCCCTCGCACCGGGGACGAACTTTTTGCTACTTCTTAGCGGCCGAAACGCTCATTCGAACGCGAAACCTTCCCGCCGCTTCCGCCCATCCGCCTTTTCACGTTCATCAACATTGGCAGGTGGCCGCAGTAAATGGCCTCCGGACGTGCTGCACACTACTGTTTGCTGCCGTAGTTCTGCTGCTGCTGTGGGATGAATGCGCACGCGTACATCTCAACATGATGCGACGGAATCACCACCATCACACTACCACCAAGAGCAACAAGACGACGACGACGACGACGACGACAATGATGATGGTGATACCGGCCAGTGCAAATCTAGAAGAGCCCACTCAATTCGCTTCACTTCCTCGACATCTCTGCTCTGCTTGAGCAGATGATGCTGGGTGTTTCTGTTGGCAAGACGACAATGACGGCGACGACGACGACGACGACGACGACGACGGCGACGATAAAGCAACGCGAGACGGGACACGATGGGTTATGCTGTTATGCTGCATTTTCCTACCCATTTTAAACTCATCGACAACACCGACACAACGATAAACGGCGGCGATGGCGGCAGTACGAGTGCAGAATCTGCTCTCGTCTTCATCTTCCGCGTCAGACAAACAGTCATTATCGCAACCATCTTCAAACCCTCGTCACTCCGCAGGCTTCCGTCGATCCGGCTCATTGTTGTTGGAGCCTTGCACAGGCACAGGCACCCACCAATTGCATCTGCCGGCGTGTGTTTGTGTCTGGGACGTTGCAAAATGGGCACGCACATAGGATGCACTCGTGCTAGCCACACACACACACTCAGATAATAATCGAGGTGATATAAACTTCTTATTGTTATAATATCTTCGATACATTTTGTTTACATCTCTTAAAATTATCACGAGTTTGCCTAGTTTTACCAGTCAGTTTGTATGGAGAGTTAGGAGTACCTAAACATGATAAAATATTTATAGAAAGTATAGGATACTTTAATACTGTTTCAAGACAAAACGATCCCAAAGTCAATGCAGCGTCGACATTCCTTTCTTCAAGCCCGCTTCCTTGCGTCCAACGCCATTTGTATTACACATGTCATTTCACACAGTGTTTTCAATTTGTACTTTCAATTGCTACCTCTGCAAACAAAACTGTATCCGTCAATATTCCATTCCGCGTCCATTCCATGGGAGACGAAAAAAAAACACCTATTCTCTGCAATGTCAAGGCCTAACGGAGGAATTCTTTCAAGTGCTTCGCTAATAAGTTCGGATCTTACATTACAACAACATGTCGGCTAACATCAGCAAACCGTCCACCGGAGAGGAATCTGAAGACTCATCAACTTTTTAGCCAATCTCCACAGCACCCTCCACGAACCGGTGTCCTCGACAGCCGACAGTCCTCCCCTTTCCCAAATGCGGAGTGTAGTCGAGCTGCTTAGCAAGCAGACACCCTCCACTCGGACAACATGGTGCCTCATTTCTTCAAGGTAAAACAAATAAACGGCTCCAAAATTGCACCGCTTCTCGCACGCACTCAAGGATAAGCATCTTCTAAGGGACCGAACTGGCTGGATGGATGGATGGACGAGGCGAAACAAAAATATAATAAGAAGCTCACATCCACTGGTTAATCGGTTCAGCCTATTGGTCGCGCGTACGACCAAAACCGTGCACAGTGCGCGTACACTACTAACGTCCGATCCGGTGTCAGAAGGAAATTATTATGTTTCTCACTTTGTCTCCATTCCCTCGCACCGGGGACGAACTTTTTGCTACTTCTTAGCGGCCGAATAAACGTCAACATCACACGATGGCGTTCGTTGGGGTTTTGAAACGCTCATTCGAACGCGAAACCTTCCCACCGCTTCCGCCCATCCGCCTTTTCACGTTCATCAACATTGGCAGGTGGCCGCAGTAAATGGCCTCCGGACGTGCTGCACACTACTGTTTGCTGCCGTAGTTCTGCTGCTGCTGTGGGATGAATGCGCACGCGTACATCTCAACATGATGCGACGGAATCACCACCATCACACTACCACCAAGAGCAACAAGACGACGACGACGACGACGACAATGATGATGGTGATACCGGCCAGTGCAAATCTAGAAGAGCCCACTCAATTCGCTTCACTTCCTCGACATCTCTGCTCTGCTTGAGCAGATGATGCTGGGTGTTTCTGTTGGCAAGACGACAATGACGGCGACGACGACGACGACGACGACGACGACGGCGACGATAAAGCAACGCGAGACGGGACACGATGGGTTATGCTGTTATGCTGCATTTTCCTACCCATTTTAAACTCATCGACAACACCGACACAACGATAAACGGCGGCGATGGCGGCAGTACGAGTGCAGAATCTGCTCTCGTCTTCATCTTCCGCGTCAGACAAACAGTCATTATCGCAACCATCTTCAAACCCTCGTCACTCCGCAGGCTTCCGTCGATCCGGCTCATTGTTGTTGGAGCCTTGCACAGGCACAGGCACCCACCAATTGCATCTGCCGGCGTGTGTTTGTGTCTGGGACGTTGCAAAATGGGCACGCACATAGGATGCACTCGTGCTAGCCACACACACACACGCCAAACCGCTTTGGTGCAGTGTTTACGGCTGTGCTTGTTTTAAACTTTGCACGCAGAACAGTGAGATTCGCTCAAGGGAGTCGCCTTTGAGGCGAATTTCAGACGGATTTTTGTGTGATTGAAGTATAAAAATCAAGAGCTGGTTTATGTACAAGTATTTTATACTAGAGGACTTTCATTCCTAAATGTGTTCTAGGTTGGTGTCTGCTTGCGTAGCTCAGTAAATACTAATTGAATGCTCAGGAAAATCGACCCACCAGATAAAAAAATTACAAGTAAATCAGATTCTAAAGTTCGTTCCGGAGAAGTTAAAACAAAGATAAACATTAGACCAAAAACTTTACCAGTTAATAAACGTAACGTTTCGAATATTCAATTAAAGACACATTCTCCAACAATGATTACCTAAACCTTGTTTCGTTTGCAGACCAATTTGAACGCTCAATCGCTCCGCACGGACCCATTTAACAGTTCCCGACAGCCTCGGGACACTCGCTTCGCTAAACCACTTGCAGGTCCGTTTCTTTTCTTCACCCTAGAAACCCCAAACGGTACACGAACTACCCGGACGACAAACTCTACCAGCGCAAGAGGTGACCTTTGCGCTTCCTGCTTTCGCACATCTTGGCAGTCTCCAATTAGAGAGTTATGTTTACGGTGCCACGCCGCATCACCGGGGAGAAGAAATACTTTTGTTCTCAACAATTTCCGGCCACAGTGCGATTTCCCGGTTTCCCGGCCCACCAGCTCGCTTTGCTCAACATTCTGGTGCTTAATTTTTACCAACAGGGACTCATATAGCCGAGTGGCAGCTTGAGTGTGGTTCGTACTTTGACTGCGTGCGTCGCAACAAACAACGTACACATTATCAAAGGGAAAGGCAAATTAGGATGGCAAAAGTTTTTTTTTGCAAGCACTGCATACAGCCGTACTGAATGTGAGATAACATGCGAATAGCACTAGTGGGAGTTTTTCTACTACAATTAAAAGCAACAAAAAGCATGTATATGGGAAAAAATACTATTCTATCAAATTAAATAGAATTATGTTTTTTTCTTTAAATTAACAGAATTACTACGAGCAAAGGTTTTTTAACACATCAACTAACATCGAAAATAAGTATGTGTGTCTGTATGCTAATTCTGGCTTTCGATAACTTGATTTTAGCCGTAGCTAGATAATCAATCCTGTGTACACAGAGACGTTCCGGACGGGATTCGAAGGCTAGTCCTGCCGTCACCGAGTGTCGACACCACTATTGAATATGCTGCCGGACCATACTCGAAGATCATACTGCTTCCTCTTAGTATATCGACCTTATCAGGACATGTCGTCCATATGATTATTTACTACACTATTACGAAATGAGTTTCTTAGCCTTCTTCTTCCTACTTTGTGCGCGATTTATGGCAATCATCGTGCAACGTGTTTTAAATGAACGTCTCTGATGAATTCGATATAAATAATATCAATAATTAGCCTCAAAATTGAATTGCATTTAAAAATAGGTACATTTTTTCCAAAATTTACATATTACATCTGACGAACACAATATGTACACCAACAAAATTCGATTTGTGATAAATAATAGTAAACGAAAAAAGTAAAATTGTCAACCGGCTCACCAACGTGAGAATAGAATAGGTGATGAGACAAACATGCCCTTTTGCTCACGCAGCTGAAAGAAGCACGGGAAAATCTTTCCCCAAAAAAGGACTGCTCAACAGTAAGGACATGGTTTGCTTCTCTTTCTCTCCTCTCTCTTAGACAGGACATTTTCATGTCCTCATGACTCTCCCTAATGCTCTCAACCTGCCGCCTGTGTTATTTCCTCCCTGCTTCCAGAAGAAAGTAAAACCTAGTACCCCGGCCGGTATCATGCCCTGCACGTCCGAGTCCTTCCTTATTGCACTGTAACGAATGCGCGGAAAATCGGGATACACACAGTCGGGAAAATGGTTTGCTTTGATTGTGTGCCAGCATAGCGAGAACAGCGAGAGCGTTTGCGAGAGCGTTCGCTGCAATGTGAGTACCGGTGAGCGGAGACAGAAGAACCAAAGTTGACACCGAAATATCGATCCGTCTGCAAATTTTCTCCATTGTACTATCCGTACCCAACATCCGCTTTTCCTATACGGAGGGATTTTCGGGCGTAGATGTGTTTGTGTAAAAATGCTTGAAAAATAAAACAAACTTTTATTCCTTTTATACTTCCAATGCTATCGAAATGATTCCTTTGTACACAGAAAAATCGACCAAACTCTTCACGAAGCTTACCTTCAGATAGCTCCAATTCGAGCTCGGCCAGCTTTTCCCGGACATCGTCCGGGAGGCTTCCGTAGTCGACGATGATGTCGCTCATGTTTTATTGTATCTCCAGTCGCCGCTGCTAATTACTCCCGGGGTCAACGAAAAGCAAGGAAAAACCGGTCTCCACACCTGGGGTTGCTTGGTTGAGGGCCGGTTTTCGTCACGAGGTTCCACTGTACCAAGCCAACAACCACAGGCTCCCACACACAACACACACACACACACACACCCGCTCGAGATGTACACACTCACTCACACACTAAAACCTAGGCAACTCCACTTCCGGTGGATTTCGGGTTTGCCTGGACTAGCTAATTTTCCATCCTTCTACACCGGGAAACCCCGAATCGATCGAGCCGGCGATTGCACCGAACGGAACACACATTCAAAGCACTACCACACGGGTTGTTGTGAAAATCGACACTTTACTCCATTATCGAACGGCTTTCAACACATAGCAACCACTGTTGTGACTCACACGGATTTCACGAAAGACACACTTTCAATCGACGGACCGTACGAAACAGGTGCTTTTTCACTCTTTGCTTTTGGGGGAAATCCTCGCCAACTTTCACGCCTATATTTCAGCGGCAAACGCACGCACACACGCACACTTACACACTCGCGAAACACACCCACGGAGGTCAGTTACTGCTCCGTTGTTAATCTTTCCCTTTCAGATCTGTTGTAATCAACACGCACAGAACGCGCACCACTGACGTTAGGAAGCGGAGCAAGGTGCATAAAAAACAACTTCACCACCAACTACACCACACCACTACCATCATCACTGACTACTGTGTTACTAACAGCAACCGCGGCTGTGATTTGCCACCCGGAAACGCATCCTTTAACTGCTTTCGCCGACAATTTGCGTTACTCGCGTAGTGTGCATGACACTCGCTTCTCTTACTTCATTTTATCCACACACCCTCGCCCGTCAACGCAACACCCTATCTGACTTCCACACTTCCTGCGGGGTTTCGCTCGTGCACGATGGGATTTGTGCACCTACGAACACAAAGCACGGGGACGCGAAGGTAAGCGCGCGTTACTGCCGTTTCGCTGGAAAACGGCAGCTTGGCTTACGCGTGCGACACTTCCTATCACACGCACTTACTTTAGTGGGGGGGGAGACTCTCGGCACGAAATCAATTTGCACGACTGCTTCTTTCTGGCAGAAATTTTCGGGGGGTTTTAGCTCCTCTCCAGCAAACCGTCTGCGCGCTACAGCATCCGTCTGCCGTGAAGAAACCTTTTCAAATGAAACAAAACAAACAAACTGAACCGAGCTTGACAGCTTGCATGAACAAACCATGATACGTAGAAGCACGGTGTGCTTTTGACATTGGTTACGTTTATGCTGCGTACTTCACTTCTGCCTTGCCAATCAATTTTTGTGCGTTTCGTTTCCGCTGGAAGGGTTAGTTCAATTTTGAGACAATTCCATTGGCTGTTGATTCATCGTGATTGTGTTAGCAATTTTCTTAATTCTAATATCGTTTTGCTTGGCTATTTCGCTTCGGCTTCACATTTGCCTGCAACATATGAAAATGCTAGATCGTACCATCAACTATGGGATTATGTCGTGGTCAATATTATTTGTTGTTAAATTCAACTCACCAATTTAATCTTTCCGTTGAAAGTTTGCCATATGCAGTTCAAAAAAGTTGTTTTTTTCGTGCAACGTTTTTTGTAGCCTGGAACTTGACTTGACAGTTTTATAAATAATCGATGTCTTTAAAACGTATTCATTCATTTCTTTTGTATTGAATGATACTTTTTGCAGATCATTCGGAATGATAAATTATGTTGACTTGCTGCTAAAGTCTTCGATAACGCGCACGATGTAGTGGCATCGTCTGCGTTTTCAATAATTCGATCCTTTATGGCGGTCGTATTAACGTCCTAACTCCATCGCCATTGGTTTACGAGAAGGACAGCTTCTAATTTTCGTACCTTTTGACAAAAACTCAATACTTGCAGACAAGACTAACTGACAACTTAAGACTCGTTCTCCCTTCTTCCACGGGACTGAAGGGATACGTTGATTAAATAATTAATCCAATTCCTCAATTGACTACAATAAAGAGGTTAATATAAATCGAACTGAATGTGTGGTAAGTTTACCGATCCAAATTGTATGAAACAGAAGCTTTTCGTGATCATGTTCTTTCGTTCTTCATTGGTGAAAAACTAAATTCAAATACTTACCTTAGTCCTCCAACGAATATTTCGTACAGTGAGTGACTGCCCTTTTTGATTGTTGTCGTGGTTCATATCAATTTATTTCCTTTCATTTTCCATTCTTTTATTGGATGTTGTTCACCAAATGTTTACGCCTAAATGTACGCATTTATATGGATGTATGTTTGAATGTTATGTACGTGGTAGTATGTATGCATTTTTTTTTCTTGTTTTGTTTATATATAAAGTTGCTGGGTTTCAAGTTATGATCAGTGGATTTTCGCATTTTCTACAGTTTCAAATCAGCACGATCATTCTAGTTGAAATTCGAAATGAGTGTGTGTTTATTGGTTTACTTTTTACTATTGGGGAGAGAGAGAGAGGGTGAGAGAACGTATGGGTTTTGTTTGATTTATTCTTTATGATTTTAACGTCTCATCGATAATTCCTGATGGCGGCTGTAATGATTCCCTTCGTTATAAGAGATTTTGATCGTATGTTTTTTTCCTTTGCACGTATTTCCTTTTTCCAGCTGCGAAACAAAAATTCCCGCAACCTTCCCATCAATCCTTTCTCCACTGCCAACACATGTCTGTCCCACCGCATCATCGTACTAACGATCCTAACCTCCCAGTACACTCTAGTCTGACTAACCGTATGAAGAATCTCAGCGTACATTTAACATATTCTGGCTCATACAAATTTACAAAAAGGGTTTTCTTTTAATTTTTATCGCACAAAATACCTAACCGTCCATCCGTCCATTCTCATCCGTCGGCACAGCTAGACGCAGCTTACACAAACAAACAAAAAGAAAAAAAAACACTTGGTACATGCTATATGTATATTTTCTCGAAAAAGCACAGAAAATTAGCGACTAAAAACGATACAGCAAAAAATATGTATATATTAAGCTACCACTCAAATCGTTTCCCGTTGCGCTTAACTTAAGCTGAACTACTTTAAATTGCAACCGTTTCGTTATGAGCGGGGTTTGTTGTGCGCGAAATTACGATTTGCCGCCCCAACACACGACTGCAGGAGCGAAAATTAGACAACACTACACGGGCAAATTTAAAGGGGCAAACCTAATTCGGTACTATTTCTGCACTAACGCATAAAAACGCGAAAAGGCTAATGAGAAAACCCCAAATATTCTCTACTCCGTTCTGTATTCAGTGCGCCAACTTTTGCCAACACAGCTACAACACAACCAAAGTGCCTTTTTTATGTGTACAGGTTTGTGTTGACAAAATACACGAAAAGTCGTCAAAAAACAACCTCAAAAGTACACGGGAGAGATATTTTCGTTTATTATACATTACCTTTTCGTTCTTTATGTGTTTCATGTGTATGTGTTGTGAGTATGTGTGTGTGTTGTGTCTGTTGCATAAAAGTACTATAAATATAAAATATATAAGAAAAATATAAAAATATTCAATAGCAATTGTACAATTACTAATATCGCTCGCTCACGGGCATTAATCGTCGTGTCTTCCTTCCTAAATCATTTCTTTTGCACATGAAGCTCGGGAGAGTGAGAGATGGAACGCAGAGGTGGAGAACGGGGACGAGCGGGGTTAGGGGTAATCCAAAACAGAAAAGGGTTCTACCCTTCTGCTCCCCTAAAGTTTGAGATGGTACGAGTCCACCTTGCTCTGACTATCCTCTTTTACGCAAAAAGCCCCCATGAATGGGATAATAAAACAACGGACTAATCGCTCAGACAATGCTACTAAAGTGAAAACGAACAATTGCAACAGCGCAACAAAAAAACTAAACCACCTCACACACACGCACACAAACAGGACTCTAGCTAGCCACCTATTCGCACTTTCTCATTCCAATGTTGCACAATAACAGCGTCGCTCTACACACATCCCCCCAGTAAGCCTTTCCGGGACTGCTCTCGTTCGTCGCTCGATAGGTTGTCGTTTTCTGTTCAGCGAAAATACTGAACAGACGAAAGTTTTATTTGACTTTTTTCTGTTTTGTTTCTTTTACCTTTTTTTTGTTTGTTTGTTGTTTACTGTATGTTCGTTTTTCATTACCTACTTTTGCTTCTTCTTTGAGTCTACCCGCCCACACTTATGTTACGCCTGCAAAAAATCTTTACACAAATGAAAAGTTTTTGAGTATTGTATGCATATCTATTCCTGTTTTTTCTTTTCACGCCGTTTTTGCGTCCTATTTCGCTTTCCCATTCCTATTTCGACTTCCGTCTACTCTTGTTCTTTGCACGCGCTTTCTTTGCCGATGTTGCATGGTTGTTGTTTTGTGCAACTGTTGCATCGCTCCATCCCGCCTCCCCCACCCCACTCTCCACACTCTCATCTCATTTCTCCATTTCATCTTGTGTTTGTTTGTATTTTGTTTGTTTTGCTTTAATTTTCCGTTTTACTTAATACGAGTAATTTCTATTTATTTTTTTAGTTTTTTTTTCGTGCCAGGAAGGAGGCAACATTTTCGTGCGCTAATGCGCACGCGAAACGCAAAACACTACTCGGCAGTGGCCATTTCCGTTTACGGGTTTTCCAATTTCGCAAACGCTGCTACTTCTTCCCTTCCTTCTTCTTCTTTGTCATGTCTGAACTCCTTTTCCTCTTTTCTGTTCTATTCTCTCCCTCGCTTTCTCTCTTCCCTTCCCCTTTCCGTTTTTCATTTTCATCGCTTGAGTTGCTTTTCTTCTGCGTTTTCTGTTTTTTTTTCTTTCTTTTTACTCTTCCTGTGGTTATCATCATTATCATCATCATGCTGGCACATTCTCTTCGAATCGCACATCCTTCTTCGGACTGCTTTTTCCCCCCGTTGAACCCCCATTTCCCCTTACTACGGTGCGGTCCATATTCATGCTCTCGAATCGAACACACTCACACCCTCGCCTTCTTATGTAGGTATGAATCTTTCTCTTCTTTCTGATTTTGTTTAATTTTATCTTTTCTATATAATATTCAATTAATATACTCCCACCCACCCCATCTCTTTATGCTACTATCCCGGAAGGTAAAGATTTATTTGGGGGGGAAATTATATGCATGCGATAAGAAAACTATCATAAACACGAGAAACAGCTTTTTAGAAAAAAAAAAGTATACATATATATATGACAAAAAGTCAAAATATCAAATAAACAATCGAAAGGAAACCAGAACAACATTCCCAGTTTTTTTCCCCATTTCTGCAACAACATAAAAGAAAGCGACCAGAAACGTCATCCACAAAGAGACGCTGGTGGCAGGCAAACCACCCCCGGTCATACTTCGCACGTGTGTATTTCGGTAAGAATTTTCCTTCCATTTTTTTGTTTTCTACAAAATAATATATCCTCGCATAAAGAGTAGGTGGAATTTGATCGGCTTCTCCTAATAGAGAAGAGAAGCTGGTGGATGTTTCGGGTACACGTCGCACAATGGTTTAAAAAACCAAGTTGACGGCTTCAGTAGAATAGTGTAAAAAGCATAATGCTTCCCTTTGCTGCTGCTGCTGCTGCTGCTGCTAAACGGCGGCGGCCGGACCAGATCATTGCGGTGGTCCACCTTATTTGGCGGCTGCCTCCTCTTTTTCTTTATTTTCTTCCACCACCTTCTCGGGTTCCTCCTTCTTTTCGGACTTTTCGTTAGAGTTGTCCTTCTCGAGCTCCTTTTCCGATTCGTTCTTGTCCTGCTCGGCAGTTTTTTCCGTGTCAGCACCTTCCTTGTTTTCCTTGGTTTCAGGTCTGCAAAAACGAAACAATGAGATTTCATTTGAATAAAGAGAAATTCAAATTACACATGGATTTTTTGTGTCGCAAGTGATATTATATTAGGCGCCGCATCAACTTACTCTGGTTTCGGGATGTGTGCGTTCAGATCCAGCTTGGTGCAGATATCCTCCCAGTCTGGGAAGCAACGTTCCTTAATTCGCGAAACGTGACCCACCAGATTCGGGCAGTTCTCCTGCATGAACTCCTTCAAACCGTACTTGACTTCGTCCAGAATGAAATGGATTTGTGCCAAAACGGAGAATGCAACACAGTCCAGCTGAAATGGAACGGAATTCGAACAAGCACACATAAGTCTCCGCCGTAGGCTTATATTATCGCTTGTACCGGGAAACCCCGAATCGATCGAGCCGGCGATTGCACCGAACGGAACACACATTCAAAGCACTACCACACGGGTTGTTGTGAAAATCGACACTTTACTCCATTATCGAACGGCTTTCAACACATAGCAACCACTGTTGTGACTCACACGGATTTCACGAAAGACACACTTTCAATCGACGGACCGTACGAAACAGGTGCTTTTTCACTCTTTGCTTTTGGGGGAAATCCTCGCCAACTTTCACGCCTATATTTCAGCGGCAAACGCACGCACACACGCACACTTACACACTCGCGAAACACACCCACGGAGGTCAGTTACTGCTCCGTTGTTAATCTTTCCCTTTCAGATCTGTTGTAATCAACACGCACAGAACGCGCACCACTGACGTTAGGAAGCGGAGCAAGGTCTGGCTGTGATTTACCACCCGGAAACGCATCCTTTAACTACTTTCGCCGACAATTTGCATTACTCGCGTAGTGTGCATGACACTCGCTTCTCTTACTTCATTTTATCCACACACCCTCGCCCGTCAACGCAACACCCTATCTGACTTCCACACTTCCTGCGGGGTTTCGCTCGTGCACGACGGGATTTGTGCACCTACGAACACAAAGCACGGGGACGCGAAGGTAAGCGCGCGTTACTGCCGTTTCGCTGGAAAACGGCAGCTTGGCTTACGCGTGCGACACTTCCTATCACACGCACTCACTTTAGTGGGGGGGGGGGGGGCCCTCGGCACGAAATCAATTTGCACGACTGCTTCTTTCTGGCAGAACTTTTCGGGGGGTTTTAGCTCCTCTCCAGCAAACCGTCTGCGCGCTACAGCATCCGTCTGCTGTGAAGAAACCTTTTCAAATGAAACAAAACAAACAAACTGAACCCAGCTTGACAGCTTGCATGAACAAACCACGATACGTAGAAGCACGGTGTGCTTTTGACATTGGTTACGTTTATGCTGCGTACTTCACTTCTGCCTTGCCAATCAATTTTTGTGCGTTTCGTTTCCGCTGGAAGGGTTAGTTCAATTTTGAGACAATTCCATTGGCTGTTGATTCATCGTGATTGTGTTAGCAATTTTCTTAATTCTAATATCGTTTTGCTTGGCTATTTCGCTTCGGCTTCACATTTGCCTGCAACATATGAAAATGCTAGATCGTACCATCAACTATGGGATTATGTCGTGGTCAATATTTATTGCTGTTAAATTCAACTCACCAATTTAATCTTTCCGTTGAAAATATGCCGCATGCAGTTCAAAAAAGTAGTTTTTTCGTGCAACGTTTTTTGTAAACTGGAACTTGACTTAACAGTTTTAAAAATAATCGATGTCTTAACGTATTCATTCATTTCTTTTGTATTGAATGATACTTTTCACAGATCATTCGGAATGATAAATTATGTTGACTTGCTGCTAAAGTCTTCGATAACGCGCACGATGTAGCGGCATCGTGTGCGTTTTCAATAATTCGATCCTTTATGGCGGTCGTATTAACGTCCTAACTCCATCGCCATTGGTTTACGAGAAGGACAGCTTCTAATTTTCGTACCTTTTGACAAAAACTCAATACTTGCAGACAAGACTAACTGACAACTTAAGACTCGTTCTCCCTTCTTCCACGGGACTGAAGGGATACGTTGATTAAATAATTAATCCAATTCCTCAATTGACTACAATAAAGAAGTTAATATAACTCGAACTGAATGTGTGGTAAGTTTACCGATCCAAATTGTATGAAACAGAAGCTTTTCGTGATCATGTTCTTTCGTTCTTCATTGGTGAAAAACTAAATTCAAATACTTACCTTAGTCCTCCAACGAATCTTTCGTACAATGACTGCCCTTTTTGATTGTTGTCGTGGTTCATATCAATTTATTTCCTTTCATTTTCCATTCTTTTATTGGATGTTGTTCACCAAATGTTTACGCCTAAATGTACGCATTTATATGGATGTATGTTTGAATGTTATGTACGTGGTAGTATGTATGCATTTTTTTTTCTTGTTTTGTTTATATATAAAGTTGCTGGGTTTCAAGTTATGATCAGTGGATTTTCGCATTTTCTACAGTTTCAAATCAGCACGATCATTCTAGTTGAAATTCGAAATGAGTGTGTGTTTATTGGTTTACTTTTTACTATTGGGGAGAGAGAGAGAGGGGGTGAGAGAACGTATGGGTTTTGTTTGATTTATTCTTTATGATTTTAACGTCTCATCGATAATTCCTGATGGCGGCTGTAATGATTCCCTTCGTTATAAGAGATTTTGATCGTATGTTTTTTTTTTCCTTTGCACGTATTTCCTTTTTCCAGCTGCGAAACAAAAATTCCCGCAACCTTCCCACCAATCCGTTCTCCACTGCCAACACATGTCTGTCCCACCGCTTCATCGTACTAACGATCCTAACCTCCCAGTACACTCTAGTCTGACTAACCGTATGAAGAATCTCAGCGTACATTTAACATATTCTGGCTCATATAAATTTACAAAAAGGGTTTTCTTTTAATTTTTATCGCACAAAATACCTAACCGTCCATCCGTCCATTCTCGTCCGTCCGCACAGCTAGACGCAGCTTACACAAACAAACAAAAAGAAAAAAAAACACTTGGTACATGCTATATGTATATTTTCTCAAAAAAGCACAGAAAATTAGCGACTAAAAACGATACAGCAAAAAATATGTATATATTAATCTACCACTCAAATCGTTTCCCGTTGCGCTTAACTTAAGCTGAACTACTTTAAATTGCAACCGTTTCGTTATGAGCGGGGTTTGTTGTGCGCGAAATAATGATTTGCCGCCCCAACACACGACTGCAGGAGCGAAAATTAGACAACACTACACGGGGGCAAATTTAAATGGGCAAACCTAATTCGGTACTATTTCTGCACTAACGCATAAAAACGCGAAAAGGCTAATGAGAAAACACCAAATATTCTCTACTCCGTTCTATATTCAGTGCGCCAACTTTTGCCAACACAGCTACAACACAACCAAAGGGCCTTTTTTATGTGTGCAGGTTTGTGTTGACAAAATACACGAAAAGTCGTCAAAAAACAACCTCAAAAGTACACGGGAGAGATATTTTCGTTTATTATACATTACCTTTTCGTTCTTTATGTGTTTCATGTGTATGTGTTGTGAGTATGTGTGTGTGTTGTGTCTGTTGCATAAAAGTACTATAAATATAAAATATATAAGAAAAATATAAAAATATTCAATAGCAATTGTACAATTACTAATATCGCTCGCTCACGGGCATTAATCGTGCACTGGTGTGTGCAAAACATCACCGGCAAGCTGCTCTGAGCAATAGGTTCAGGACAAAGAGACACACCTTCTCGGCTCGGTTTTCTGCGTGAAGATAGGAAGTGTGAGAAGCTCTTCAAGTTGTGCCGAATGCTGTGAATGCTTCTTGTTTTTGACGAAATAAAACTATTTTTCATTACAAGGCAAATGAACAAAAGTATTTGAAGTACCGTCCCCAGTAGAGATGAGAAAGTGTTGCTATTTAATATCGCTGCGTAGTCAATATTTCGCCCAAGGACTCATGAATAATAAACATCTCCTTTCTTTCGTCTCCCATTACAGAACATTGACCATAAGCTGAAGCTGCGCTCGAAGAAGGGACAGCTGCCTTATTGTGTGTGTGTGTGTTGTGTCTGTTGCATAAAAGTACTATAAATATAAAATATATAAGAAAAATATAAAAATATTCAATAGCAATTGTACAATTACTAATATCGCTCGCTCACGGGCATTAATCGTGTCTTCCTTCCTAAATCATTTCTTTTGCACATGAAGCTCGGGAGAGTGAGAGATGGAACGCAGAGGTGGAGAACGGGGACGAGCGGGATAGGGGTAATCCAAAACAGAAAAGGGCTCTACCCTTCTGCTGCCCTAAAGTTTGAGATGGTACGAGTCCACCTTGCTCTGACTATCCTCTTTTACGCAAAAAGCCCCCATGAATGAGATAATAAAACAACGGACTAATCTCTCAGACAATGCTACCTAAAGTGAAAACGAACAATTGCAACAGCGCAACAAAAAAACTAAACCACCTCACACACACGCACACAAACAGGACTCTAGCTAGCCACCTATTCGCACTTTCTCATTCCAATGTTGCACAATAACAGCGTCGCTCTACACACATCCCCCCAGTAAGCCTTTCCGGGACTGCTCTCGTTCGTCGCTCGATAGGTTGTCGTTTTCTGTTCAGCGAAAATACTGAACAGACGAAAGTTTTATTTGACTTTTTTCTGTTTTGTTTCTTTTACCTTTTTTTTGTTTGTTTGTTGTTTACTGTATGTTCGTTTTTCATTACCTACTTTTGCTTCTTCTTTGAGTCTACCCGCCCACACTTATGTTACGCCTGCAAAAAATCTTTACACAAATGAAAAGTTTTTGAGTATTGTATGCATATCTATTCCTGTTTTTTCTTTTCACGCCGTTTTTGCGTCCTATTTCGCTTTCCCATTCCTATTTCGACTTCCGTCTACTCTTGTTCTTTGCACGCGCTTTCTTTGCCGATGTTGCATGGTTGTTGTTTTGTGCAACTGTTGCATCGCTCCATCCCGCCTCCCCCACCCCACTCTCCACACTCTCATCTCATTTCTCCATTTCATCTTGTGTTTGTTTGTATTTTGTTTGTTTTGCTTTAATTTTCCGTTTTACTTAATACGAGTAATTTCTATTTATTTTTTTAGTTTTTTTTTCGTGCCAGGAAGGAGGCAACATTTTCGTGCGCTAATGCGCACGCGAAACGCAAAACACTACTCGGCAGTGGCCATTTCCGTTTACGGGTTTTCCAATTTCGCAAACGCTGCTACTTCTTCCCTTCCTTCTTCTTCTTCTTCTTTGTCATGTCTGAACTCCTTTTCCTCTTTTCTGTTCTATTCTCTCCCTCGCTTTCTCTCTTCCCTTCCCCTTTCCGTTTTTCATTTTCATCGCTTGAGTTGCTTTTCTTCTGCGTTTTCTGTTTTTTTTTCTTTCTTTTTACTCTTCCTGTGGTTATCATCATTATCATCATCATGCTGGCACATTCTCTTCGAATCGCACATCCTTCTTCGGACTGCTTTTTCCCCCCGTTGAACCCCCATTTCCCCTTACTACGGTGCGGTCCATATTCATGCTCTCGAATCGAACACACTCACACCCTCGCCTTCTTATGTAGGTATGAATCTTTCTCTTCTTTCTGATTTTGTTTAATTTTATCTTTTCTATATAATATTCAATTAATATACTCCCACCCACCCCATCTCTTTATGCTACTATCCCGGAAGGTAAAGATTTATTTGGGGGGGAAAATTATATGCATGCGATAAGAAAACTATCATAAACACGAGAAACAGCTTTTTAGAAAAAAAAAGTATACATATATATATGACAAAAAGTCAAAATATCAAATAAACAATCGAAAGGAAACCAGAACAACATTCCCAGTTTTTTTCCCCATTTCTGCAACAACATAAAAGAAAGCGACCAGAAACGTCATCCACAAAGAGACGCTGGTGGCAGGCAAACCACCCCCGGTCATACTTCGCACGTGTGTATTTCGGTAAGAATTTTCCTTCCATTTTTTTGTTTTCTACAAAATAATATATCCTCGCATAAAGAGTAGGTGGAATTTGATCGGCTTCTCCTAATAGAGAAGAGAAGCTGGTGGATGTTTCGGGTACACGTCGCACAATGGTTTAAAAAACCAAGTTGACGGCTTCAGTAGAATAGTGTAAAAAGCATAATGCTTCCCTTTGCTGCTGCTGCTGCTGCTGCTGCTAAACGGCGGCGGCCGGACCAGATCATTGCGGTGGTCCACCTTATTTGGCGGCTGCCTCCTCTTTTTCTTTATTTTCTTCCACCACCTTCTCGGGTTCCTCCTTCTTTTCGGACTTTTCGTTAGAGTTGTCCTTCTCGAGCTCCTTTTCCGATTCGTTCTTGTCCTGCTCGGCAGTTTTTTCCGTGTCAGCACCTTCCTTGTTTTCCTTAGTTTCAGGTCTGCAAAAACGAAACAATGAGATTTCATTTGAATAAAGAGAAATTCAAAATTACACATGGATTTTTTGTGTCGCAAGTGCTATTATATTAGGCGCCGCATCAACTTACTCTGGTTTCGGGATGTGTGCGTTCAGATCCAGCTTGGTGCAGATATCCTCCCAGTCTGGGAAGCAACGTTCCTTAATTCGCGAAACGTGACCCACCAGATTCGGGCAGTTCTCCTGCATGAACTCCTTCAAACCGTACTTGACTTCGTCCAGAATGAAATGGATTTGTGCCAAAACGGAGAATGCAACACAGTCCAGCTGAAATGGAACGGAATTCGAACAAGCACACATAAGTCTCCGCCGTAGGCTTATATTATCGCTTGTCTGCGCATATACATACCGTGGTGGGTTCGTCACCGAAGAAGAACGGCTTGTCGGCCAGCAGCTCGGACAGCACCTTCAGATCCTTGCGACCGAACTCCTCGATCTCCTCGGGCTTGTGGACACCCAGGCCTTGAGCTTTCACCTTTTTGGCACCCTGGAAACACTAGAGACGTTAGAGGACGGATGGTTCCGATTAACAAACGGGTGCACACTACATGGTGGTATGGTTGAGATGAATGTAGTTCGGGGCTGTTAGGTTCTGTTTTTGTGTGAGTTACCCTCCATATATTCCTTTCCTTTTTCCTTTCTACTGTATATGATACTTCCTCTTACTTCCCATCCACAAGTGGCCCGAAACAATCAGGACAGTTTAACTGGAAAAGCCAGCGGGTGTGTGAATGTCTGATTAGATTATTCATGCAGGAACGGGAGGATTTTTCCAATTTCTTCGCTAGCTGGAAGTCAGGTTCCAATCATGCAGACTGATCGAGCTCTTCATTAAGGTTCTACTAGGTGTTTCAACGTGATATGATCCTTACTAGTGTTGGATGAATGTGCGAGAAGGATTGCTACACCACAAGATGCAACTCTGTGATGGCACGGTATGAACAGGACAGATGGGTGTGCACACAATAGACAAACCACACGCATTCACAATACAGTTCAAAGTTCGAACAAAAATCTTACCTTGCGGCTAAACTGGAACTTGAAGAAAAAGTTCAACAAAGCGTTCGGCAGACGGCTTCCGAGGGCGTGCTGCAGGTTGATTTTGTATCCCTTAAGCATCTGTTCGGTGTTCTTGATGCGCCACGACAGCACCACCCAAACGAGATGGTTCTCCAGCATCGAGATCATCGCGTGGGCAATGTTGCGCTGCTCCTGGGTCAGGGCGGCATCCAGGTCCTTTTCGTAGCGTGTCGCCAGCTCCTGCATGATGATGGTCGAGTCTGCGATTTCTTCGCCATTGACTTCGACGAAAGGCAGCTGTCCCTTCTTCGAGCGCAGCTTCAGCTTATGGTCAATGTTCTGTAATGGGAGACGAAAGAAAGGAGATGTTTATTATTCATGAGTCCTTGGGCGAAATATTGACTACGCAGCGATATTAAATAGCAACACTTTCTCATCTCTACTGGGGACGGTACTTCAATTTATACTATTGCTCATTTGCCTCGTAAAGAAAAATAGTTTAATTTCGTCAAAAACAAGAAGCATCCACAGCATTCGGCACAACTTGAAGAGCTTCTCACACTTCCTTCACGCAGAAAACCGAGCCGAGAAGGTGTGTCTCTTTGTCCTGAACCTATTGCTCAGAGCAGCTTGCCGGTGATGTTTTGCACACACCAGTGCAAATTGCTCACATTCGATGATGTCCGGCGCGGCCGAATGGCCTACATTTGCTCACATTTGGATGTCAGCCATTAAACCAATTCCAGGATCTCTACTCTTCTCGCAAACACCCAACAGGCACAACAACAAGAGGGCCAGGCCATTAGGTCGAACAATGGAAATCATGTCAAATGCGTTGCACGATGGAGAAGATTCGAGAGGTTCGCACAATAAATCCCAATTCCATTGCATACATTAAGCGAACATTAATGCTCCGGCGGGATGGATGATTTATACGCATGTATCCTTTTGGGGGAGAAAAATGCACACACCCAGACAGTGCACGCTTTAGTGGTGTTAAATTTACGACCCGACCGGTAGCTTTTCCTCCGAGCTTCTATATATGGGGGAATGAAAAGCTTTTCCTCTCAAAAACGAAAGAGAACACATACAAAAAATGGACAAGAAAATCTGGACCGACGACCACCACCCACCTCAAATCAAAGTATCCCCATCCCGTCTTGCCGCACCGTCGGGACCGGGAAAGCGTCCTGTCACACTAACACAGTTGCACCCTTTCTCTTCCACCCACCAGATATCGATACCCTTCCTTTTCTCCTTCCACCTTTCCCGGCGTCTACTAGGTAGTCGGCGGTTTATTGCGCGCGCAAACGCGAATTGTTCCCGGCCCCGGAAACTCGGACGCTGTAGGAAGGGAGATGCCAAACAACCACCCAACTGCCTGCCCTCGCTCTGGTGTCCTTTTTTTCTGTTGGAGTCATTTCTTATGATTCTCTCAACGCTTGTGGAGCCGGGCAGCCGGCTACGGCTCGTTTACTTTCCCCTGAAATCTAATTTTATCCTCCAACGATTTGCTTTGTGTGTTGGCTGCTGGCTGTTTGTGGGTAGTACACGCTGGATCGCATCGCGCCCGCAGGGTTCCCATCTCCGCTTCTTCAATTTCCACCCACGCGTGCCCACTGTTTTTGTGCGTGGGCGTTTAATATGGTACAGTGCGCGGGCACTATATACCTCTTATTGTTAATAATTTAATAGAAGAGCTCACTTTACGGTTGAAAGTATGTTAAAGTGGTTGCTAAATGTGGGATAAAAGACGAAAATTCGTCCACTAATTGCATTCGCTGTACACGGGCGGGCCCACCATGTGGTACCTGAATCCCGTCCATGAGTGGATGGAAAATTTGCTGCTAAGGACGGGAGAAGAAAAAGCGGGGAAAAGGCCGCGATTTGGCGTGGCCGTTTTTCCGGAATATAAAAGCGTGCGCCATGTGCAAAATTCAAACGTGCAGCAACAAAATGATAAAGCGTCCTATTTTCTTCTCTTTCGTCTGGCTTCTCTCCCTCTCTTGCTCTCTCTCACATCTCAGGAGAGAGAGGCTACATTTATTGCTCACAGTTGAAAGCCTCCGAATATCCTTCTTATAATATGTACGGTGCACACCAATACACAATCTCTCATTTTCATCCTTTTCCGCAGACACACACACACATGTCGAAGTATGCTCTCTTATCAGGACTACCATCAAACACCCATACAAACGCAAAGCCACACTCTAACACACCGAAGCAAACATTGCCGGGGTTCGCCGGGGTTTGCCGGGTGCAGCGTCACGGCACTCACCTACAATAGAAGGCGCGCGCGTGTGGACACACATTATTATTGATCGGCCTATCCCTACGGGAAAAAGGAACCGCCATTTATAGGGCGCGCGCATTTGCCACTATCTCACGCCCTTCTCAAACAAACCGGGGGATGACAAGGTGTGCTAGTAGTAGTGCTTAGCAACAGTGGCACCGATTTCATCATTCGCAAAGCAACCGCGGAACATGGTCCCTCTTGGTGTTTGAGGTGAAACTTGACAAGGATTGGAAGGGGAAAGAGAGACCTCAGTGGAGATGGTAGACGTGATAGACGCCAAAAAGGATAACGATAAACGCTGTGCATGCATGGATGTGTGCGTGTGCGTTCGTTGCCTATCGGTGAGTGAAGAAAATGAGTGCCCAGAGACCGGTTTCAGGACGCCGACAGTTTGAACCCCATTTCGAAACACCCATTTTCGGAGAAGGAGAGAAAAATCCTTTTTTCCCAAACCAGTGTTGCTTTTCGTTTTCCAATATCTAAAGGTACAGCAACAAAAACGAGGGAAAACCGGGTAACGGAAAATGGCTTTTAATGGCTTGTGAGAAGGTGATTTTCCGAGATGGCGGTGGTTTGGTTTGCGGTGAAAAAAAAAACTCCCCGCTGAACATCAAACGGAATGTGTGCTTTCCATTCCAATCTCGCTCGGGCACATTACTTTTATTTGCTTGCCAGTCATCATCATCAGATTTCAGTCTGGAAGAAGCTTTTTGTGCGGTGGAAAATCCAACACCCGCAAACGGCGACAGGACAAAGGCATTTGAGGAAGAACGGAGAGGATCGGTCGCTCGGTTTTTCCTGAGTTTCACCCAGCCAACGCAACCAGCCATAAAGCCCTTATAAAGTCCCCTCGGGCTAGAAGATTGTGGTGTGGCGTGCCTCGGTTAGGAGGTTTTTGCTCCAGGAGTACTGCGATTGGACGAGAACATTATCCCCACTGCCATCCCCCGTCGTTCGTGGTGTATGGCCCATTTCTTGTGGCCTTTTTTTTTTGCTCCTGCCAGGTTTTCTGTTTGAACAGATTTTTCTTGACACTGTTGCTTGCGCGCAGTTTGCATCTTGCTTGCCTGCCTTTACTCTCTTTAAATCGAAGCAAATAAAGCCCATTTTCACTCGTACAGAATAATACGCTAGTCTACCACTGAATCTTGGAGAATCCTTTCAGTGCGTGTCTAGGGTTTGGGGATTAATCTGACAAGCCCCTACCATCGTCGGACGCAAATAACAAGATTTTTTTTCCTTGGTTGGCTACAACCATTGGACACGAACACGACCTGGCAGTGGGTTAACATAACGTAATAAGCTTACTTAAATGCTTCAGCCAATGCTTCATGAATCTATAACATTGGCATTTCTTGGGCCAGAGCTAGCTTGATAGCAGCAGCTGATCTGATTGTTGAATATCACACAAAGTGATAAAAATTTATTTAAAGGGAATTATTGAATCACACAGTGAACGTCTTTTTGCTTTTTATTATTGTATTGTACGATGCAGAGACACTTATACACCTCTTGTTTATGTTGTAAGCTCTTGTTTACTTTGTATTCCGACAGTATCTCAATATTGGGAATACACAAAGTAAAAATTCTATTCAAAGTTCTGTATTTTCGCTAGTATAATGCGTAAAAGCTGAATTTTAAAGATATACAAATTTGGAAGCATGCATAAAAACTTTCACTATATTTTTTCCCCCAATTGAAGTTCCTTGGGGAACCCTAGAATACTTTTAAGCGTGTTTATATAGATTTCTAAGATCGTATTTCAATTTGAAATTCTACATTTATTCTTTTGCTTGCGAGATTGCGGATATGATTGAATCCGGTTTTTCTTAGAACATTCGTAGCTATCGGCAACGATAGCGATTTGTGTTCATTTTATACATTTTCGTGTCAAATGATACCCAATTTTGAAAAACAGTTACACGCTTTCGGTTATATTAGAATTCGCTGGAACCAACGTTTGAAGGGAAAGAAATTCCCAAAGTTTTAGGTCGTGGACACGATTATTTTTACCATTGAACGTATTTTTCTCTTTTTGTTTAAAAATGACTTTTATCTTCAATACAACTAGCTTCAAGGAAACATTTCCTTTGAGTAATTCTACTTTTATTGCAGGAAATTTAAGTATTTAAGTTAGATATTGTCTCTTCGGAGTAGTTAGACCTCGAATAGCTAAGGATTCATAGCAGTAATTAAAAATGTCAACTTGTAATATTATGATATGAATATTCTATAATATGAAACGTTATAAAAATACGGAAATTGGCTAAACTAAAAGATGAAGTTGTACAACGGATCAACCTCGGGCATCGGATCTAACTATAAATATTTGTACTAAATGTGCTCATCCTTCCGTAGCCAATGAATATTGTACAGTTTTCCAATGCAATTCCATGTTCATTTCAAACATGGTGAACATATAGAAATATGGTACATCGTTTATGCTTCATTTTCTCCACACAAACACACATAGCTTCAATTAGACATGGTGAACTCGTTGGAATGCGAACGATTCAATTAATTTATAGCACTACATACAGACCGTGGGTCTCCCTCACTCAATCTCCTTAAACGTTGCTTCTCCAAGTCATTTATTTTTCTTCCTCTCTTCTTAACACTTGTGACTTTATGACTCCCCTTCTTTGCCTATCATGTGTGTGTGATATCAACTTCACCTTAATAAACTTCACTGCCCTTTTTTCACTGCCTCTGTAGATGGCGCTTCGACGTACGAACTCAACTCGCAGCAGCAGCAGCAGCAGCAGAACGGAGTTTGGGGTGTTGCCCAGTATGCATACCGATGTTGGGTGCATTAAAATGCTAATTGAATCATTGTCACCTCGATAAAGACGCGCACACCTCATTATCAATGCAAACAAACTGCACACATGTCCATAAACGTCAAACACACATTCATGCACACAATCGCATGCACAGGTATGTTTTTGAAGCATTGTCATAAGGAGTGCCCTTCTCAAACCCTTCTGGAATGTAAATACTAAACAGGGGCGAGGTTGAAGAAGTGGGCGGAGTGGGGGAGGAGTCGTGTAACGTTCGGTGTTATCTAATCTTTATAAGGAAACCATCACCATACCGAAAGGAATCCACACCGTGCACAACGCAGCCTTGACACACGGAAACCGGTCATTCCAGTTCCGGCGCTGTCAAACGGTTCGCGCATAGTGCTGTGACGACAGCAAAGAGCGCACACAGACGCTCGTGGAGCTGATGATGATTACGGTGAGGATAATCTACCCCGGATGATGCATTCAAAACACGAGCCCTCCTCGAGGAATGTCGTCCCGGGCGAGGGAATACATATACCGGTCGCTCTAGAATCGTCGATCAGCAACAGCAATAACACCCCCAACCTAGGGGGAAGTGTGGCGCAGCGCAACTTCAGATCGGAACTGATTGCGGGCACGGAAATCGGCCCGCCCGCCATTCGTCACCTGTGGTCCGGTCCGGACGAGGTCACCATCTGACGATGGGACGACCTCTTCCGCATTCTATGACTTCAACAAGTCGGCAGCGCGACACACGTTGAGCGGCCGATGATTTGCATAATTGAAGGCGCACACCACCATCATCACCCGCCCACCGAAAGTTGTTTAATGAGCAAAGGAGCGTTTCGGCAAACGTTGCGGAGATGTGGTGTGCCATCGAAAGCCACACCATGCTCGCGAGACTCATTATTGTCGCTTAGGCGTCGGCACTAACGCGCGACCAAACAGCAACAGCGCATAATTAGAAACATAAAGACTCGCACGCTCGCTAGCATAAATACAGCAGCACGCGAACACGAACTAAGGTTAAGGAGGCGAACGAAAATGAAGGTTTGTTTTCTTGTCTCTTTACTTCCAGCTTACATACGCGCGGTGTGCTGGAGTTGGAGAAGCGAAAGCTTCAACTCGAAACGCTCAAGCTGCTCTGGAATGAGTGGAATTTTCTTACGACGAATCCTACCGCCCATCGGACACAAATTCCAGCGGATGTGACGTGTCGGTTGTTTTCGATCGCGTTGGAGATAGATGTTACACACGCAGGTAACATCAAGCCTTCAAAAGGGACATGCAAAAATAAGATAACGATCGAACGTTTCGTTCCGTACAGGTCCTTCACCATCAAACAACAGCATTTCCTCTTCCATGGATTAGATAACTTTAATCAACTCACGTAATGCGTGTCACAGCACATCCATCCTACTACCACGCCGTCTCGTGGTCATCGACCATCGGCACACTCGATAAAGATTTCATCATCCTGTAGAAAGGGAGAATGCCAACCAATGCTGCTACACCGAACGAAAGTCTCATCACACAACGGCCAACATTCCACTTTCGTTGCTGGAATGTGTCTGGACGAACGGGACCGAAACCAAAACCTGTCCAGCGGTCAAAATGGTCAAAAACATATTTTCGGTTTTTATGTACCTTTCTTTTCTTACTATCAAAACACTCCACAGCACAACAGCGAGTCGAGTAGAGATCGTCGTTCGCTTCTGTTTTGCAGTGTAACATACAATGTTGCCTAAAGCCTGAACTGCGGCCCCAGAAGAAGAACAACAACAGCAAAAAGCGCTATCGCCGGGAACATCCAATTTTATGTCAAGAGACTCGGACGACTATCATGTATTCGGAAGATCTCTCTCCTCCATTGCCACGCTCGAGACTTTGTGAATCAAAATGAAAAGTCAATGACCTTGCGGCGTTTTGTACGGTGGATTATCATTATGTTTGAACAACTATGAACCCATATTGCATAGATACAGGGGTTAATGGTATGATTGAATGCAAGAAACCACCATCACTGCTGCAGGGCACTTGAGCAATTTCTCAACGAAAATCTGCAATCCAATTGAAACTATGTCCTGTTAGCGCCATGTTTTCCATTGCTTTTGAACCACTATTCAACGTCCAAGAAGAGTTCGTTTTTTTTACAAGGATTCTAGAATAATTGATGTCTTCTGGGTTCAAGATATCTTGTACAATTGTTAAAAATGGCACAAAAAATGAACGAATAAAATGGAACAAATTTATAACGACTCAATCTTATGCTGCATAATACATTCTCCAGTTTCGGAGGACCTCAAAAAACTCATGAAAACGAACCGCAACACAAAAAAAAAACAGCAACTCATCCAGAGTCAAGTCGAGAGGCGCTCATCAGAAGCACTCCAAAAAGTAAGGTTTGGTTTGTTTACTCTGGTAAAACACTTCACCCGGCGTCGGTCCATCCCGATTGATCGACGCACGGCAGAAATGACCCAACAAGCGTGTTTGACCCACCACCGAAAACACCGAAAAACTCCGCACTACATTGGATTGGATATGGGTTGGTGTTGTTGGTTGGCGCCTTCCACCGACACGGATTGTTTTCCCGCAACTCCCGGACAACACTAAACGGGTAGGTGGTGGATTACTGTTTGCCTTTCGCTACGGGCGAGGCGAAAGACCGTAGAGTTGTGTTGACGGTCGCGCAGGGTGTACACTGGAAAAGGGTCAATATTTGTTCAAGCTCCGTTGAATTGCATCCCTACCGCACGAACCCGAACTGGGAGGACAGCATCGATGAGACGGCGGCAGTGTTCTTGTGCCCATACTAACATCAAGAAGAACACATTATTTGAACCGCTTGAAAGTAAGCGCTCCAGACAGGGCGTGAACACATGAAACTTCGGCAAATGCTAATCATGTTATCATTACTAATGAATCATTCAGTGCACATCACGGCATGTCTATATGCTCTTGTTTATCCATTTACTTGAGACAATCTAATTAGAATAATGATAAAAGTCAAGAACGCGGTACAGTGCTACAATATTTAATCGATTTTTTATCCAGTAATAGGTTAGATCTGTTTGATGTGTAAATAATACTTCATTTCCACCATTGCAAATGCCTTCGTTATCTGTTTTTTGCTTTCTCACCGTGCACACCAATAAAGCACCTCGTGAAATCCATTTTTCGAGAAAGCCGAAACATTCGAAACTGGTGCTTTTTTATCACTACCCAAATTTTAGACGATACACTATCTGGGTCAATCAGTTCTGCTTTCATTTTGTGCGAACAATAATCACCCCTTTTTTCACCTCGTAAAGCGGTGTAAACCACCTTCATGTCTCGGTAGGTACGCTGCTGCAGGAAAAACACGGCGCGAGCCAACGAAAGCGCAACCGATAAGACTTTAAAGTCCAAAAACAGGGGCAGAAGAAAAAAAACACACACCCACACGAACACAACGCTAATTACTCCAAATCATAACGGAGGCGATAATTTCCAGGCGAAATCCAATGATGATCATCACACACACACGCTCTATTCTAGCGGAAGCCCCCGAAACGCACCCGAATGTGAAAACCTAACCTCTGCGTTCGCGCCTTTCCGACATTGAAAGCGAACTCTGACCATAACTTTCGCTCGTTGAGAAGAGAGAAAGAGGAAGAGAGCAAAGAGATCGAGACACGCTTGTAATGTGAACCTAGCGGCGTAATAAACCACAATTACCAGGCCCCCGTTGCGACCCCTCATACACAAAAGGCGTTAGATACAATGCCGACCGCCGAAGGCCGTGGCCGTGGCGTGGAGAAGCATTACACCGTGGAAATTGTGCTCCAAATGCTGCCGACGGGAAATTCGATGACTTGCGGCGCTTAATGTTTGGCACCGCGAAGCATTAAGCCACGTGGCGACGTCGACGGCGATTACCACGGAAAATTAATTAGCTTCATCTCCGGCACTCGTTAGCACCTATTTTCGCTACGCCCCTAGCACTCCGCCCAAAGTGGTGTTCCTGGTTCGTCCGAAGAACGCGAAAAGGAAGGGAATGCTCACTGAAAGCTTATGATTGCCTAACCGAATCAGTTAATTTTTGGGGAGCGTTTTAGGGTTTGGAGAAAACCGAGCGACAACAAAGATTTTGAGAATATGTAAGCAGACATCGTTAAGGATTAATAGATTTGTTCTGAATATTGTGTATCAGCATGGAATAAGAAATTCTTCGTTCTGGTTTCACAGTTAACAAGGTAAATCTAATTCAAAATTAACTAAGCATTATTGGACACCCAAAAGCTCGAAGAAGACATAAACAAATGACCAAAAGGAACCACATTACAAACAGTAGTGGTTCGTTGAAAACCCCAAAAAAACAGTAGCTAACAACTTCCCGTGAAAAAGAGGAAAATCGTAAGTAAACATAAGCTGCTCAACCGCAACCCGAAATAGCCCTACCCAACGTGATCCCAAAGCTTCCCCGTTCTCGATGAAGTTTGGTCTGCTCGTTTTGCGGTCGTTACAAATCTATCGGAACTGTGTTTGAAAACGTTTGTTCGCGCGATCCCTTTTTTCTCACTCATTTTTTCATCTCTAACAATGACGAACAGCTGTGTCGACGATATCTTGCTTGCCGTGCAAGTAATTTATGTAGGATTGTGTTTAAAATCACAATTTGTGGCCACTTTCACTGAACTTTAACAGAAACAAACCAAAGTTAATGGTGGTCTCCTGCGTGGGGAAATAAACTAATAAGAAAATTGCAGAAAAAGCCAATTATTTTTACCACCGTTCCAAGCAGATCGCTCCGATAGCTCTAGGTCTCAAATATAATTTGAACAATTTTCCTAAGTACTGCAGATAAAATCTAAAGCAATGGAAAAACCATCATGTTAGCTTTCTCTTTGAAATGGTATGCAATAGGTGGTACAGAACAGTAGATGATCTTTTGAAGGTCTTTTGTTTTAGTTTTCTCATAAGTATCAGTTTCTCGTTAACAAAGAGACAAAGAAATTAAAGATAAAACAAGCATTAATTATTAAATGAATAAAATAATAATCACTGATAGCAAAAAAAAACTGTTTTCGTCATACTGGCCCATTATTGACTGCAACTTCGGATAAACATAGACAATCCGCGTTGGAATATTGGAGAAATTGTCGAAAATAAGGCTACACCAAATCCGAGGATTAATCGAAATCCTTCTGTTACAGGACTCATAGCAACAATTGGACCAACAGCAATCAAGTGCCCAAAACAAAACGATGCTAGACTAAGTTTAAGAATCCACTAGAATTGTGTGACAATCGGAGATGTGAAATTCGATAGATTCTGTGATAAACTGTTGTTAGAATTACTTACAATTTATGTCCTGTTTCATCTACACACGTAAATTACAATTGTTGCATTGTAACTTTCGCCATAACTCTTCTCTTAGTACTCCTTTAACCGCAGCTGTACTCAGTTGCTTCCAGTGGTAATTACATTAAAATGTCTAGTATTCCATTCACCACCAGCTTCGGTGCGCAATTTATGCGTTCTGCAACGTGACAGAACTGCCGAGTGAAATTGAAATAAAAACAAACACTAGACGCTTCTTCCTGGGCGTCTCTTCCCTCCAGCGTTACGATTGCTGTACCATTCAACACAACGCACAAGATACACACCCGGAAAAGAGCCATCACACGTCGATGAATAGTTTCACCCGTACCGGCACCGTACACCACAGAGCGTCATCGTCGTCGTCGCCTAACCAAATGCAGTTTGAAAAATATGCATAGACAACCGATCTCCTCCCACTTCCCGCGTTGTCTGCCTTCCATGCCACAGCGAAACCAGCCGCGGAAAGGTACTAAACGCGTTCGCTAGCATTCCACACTGCAATTGGCGGCAGCTTGGCCGCGAAGCTTGTGTTGACGCACCATAGACATTTCAATGATGACTGTTTAAGTAAACATTTTAATAAGATTACTGCATTCTTTACGGCACTCGCACTCCCGTCGCACGTTTATCTCATTCCCGCTGAGCCAACAATTTGCTGGAGTGCAATTTTATGAATTATTGCATCGCTTGTCGATGCATGTTCCGATCGCTGATCCCCATTTGCCTTGCTCCGCTTTGCCTACCTCGGCACCTCATCTCATTCTAATCGACGGGATTCTAAGAAAACACGACGCAATAAAATCAAACCATATCCATCCAGTATCATCTTTATAAAAGGCAGGCAAGAGCCATTCATGTGCTCAATTCTTTTCCCATCATCGATTCATTTTGCGTAGCACACGCTTTGCCTTTAAATAGTGTGTGCATTATCTTTTACCAACACTACCAAAGAATGCCGACCGTATGGTATGAAGTGCAGCAATATCGTTCGATCTAGAAAATGATAGGCAAGCAGCCGATCAAGCCCTGTTTTTATTAACCAGTAGTGCAATTTTGGCTTGGAGGTAAAGCTTAACCACAAGCAGTGCTATTTTATTCTGGTGTCACCACCAATGTCGTTTGATTACAGACGATTTATCGACAGCCAAACCGCAACCAGTGTGGGAAGCAACGCTTGAGCAGATAAATTTCAACATAACATACAACTTAAACGTACAGTGCGAAACTGGGGTGGCAAATTACTGTTAATCGATATGTTTCATACGCAGTAAAATCTTATTTCTGATTATAACGTATTGTAAGAAAGATTTTAATACAAATGAAGGCAGAAAAATCATAAGCACTTATAATAAAATCAAATTCATTATACATATTTTGTACCTCTGCTTCAACCTTCTTTTCTATCATCTAAATCAGTTTAACGACAATATATTTAATGCTGCCATTTTTTTCAAACAAAACGATCTATCATTTCACAACCTTCAATTAGTGCTGATGGCGAGTGTCCGGTGGTAATGTAAACATACTCGGTTGGAGCGTAAAAACAAAAACAATCAATCTAAGCACTTCTCTGCGAGTTAGAACGGAATATGAAACAATATGCAATCAACCTAGAGCAAAGCAGGGAAGCTGATCGTGATCGACGGAATCTATTGAGCATTCCTGAAGCAAGAACCTGAAGAGGTAATAAACATTCCAGCGGGATCGATCGTAAGGTGCGCGCGCTCTATCGATTAGATCTTGACTTAGAGCGCATTGTTTCTAGATTGATGTTTTACATTGCATTTCAATAAACTGCATCCGTCAGTTTTGGACGTAATATCTTTATTTGATGCACACCGTAGATTTGCCTATGCATGAAAATATGTTACCTTCAACTTGGCAAACCATATACCTATTTCTTCTCACATAAAGTTGCTCTGGTTGAACAAAATCCGATTAAATTACCCGATGACAGCGAACACAACTGGTCCTTGACTCATCCTCCTCCGTTTGCCCGTCGGTCCCTTTTGCTCTGTCTCACTATTTCTCGTCCATTCCCATCATACAGAAGCTCAGCTAGTTATCGTAGACCATTCTAAGCTTGTCACATACCTCGCTAATGTAACCATTCCATAGCAAACGGCGGGTCCACCACCACCCGGGACAAGTGAGTGATGGGAGACGTGCACACATTTGATTTACTCGTCAGCATGTGTGAGTGTGTACTGCTCTAGCGGAGAACGGCCAGCAAAACACTTCCGCAAACCCGTGTGCCTTTCGCAAACCGGCAATAAAAAAAATAATTTCAACAAGTGAATGGTACAACAGCAGAAGCACATTGCGCCACTACTCCCATACGCCACCATCGACCGGTAGGTTTAAGTGTGATATCGTAGGACTGACGAGAAACTTAGGAAGAAAGGCCGAACTTGGGTGGTGGTGGTGGTGGTGGGGCTGGTATGCTTTGTCATACACTATCGTATGCAAATTAATTGCATAAGCGTGTGGCAAATCGCATATTTTACTCCCGCATTCAACCACCCACGCGCTGCATTTTTTCCCATTTTCTACCACATACTATCACACTCTCCAGCCGAGAGAATTCATCCAACGGGCGGTAAACCGGACCGGTAAGCGCGAATAGCGAAACATCCAGACTAAACCAACCGGACAGACAGTTCGTCGCTTGCCGCCCAGCAAGTCTATTGTTCCGCGAATCAAATAAAGTTACCTGCAATGCACCTGTGCGCGGTGGTATTTTCCCTATGGAGGGTCCCATCACATGTGATGTGACCGTTCCCATACGTTAACAGCTGTAACATCTGGTCGTTGTTACCTCTTCACATGACAGCAGGAATTGCATGTCTGCGTGTCGCGTTATTTTAGTAGTAGAAACATCTCCTACTGCTAATATCATGCATTGGCTGCAGAATTATTATAATTATCTTGTTTATCACCGTCTAGTTGCAACCCAAATTTTACATTGCATTCTAGCTAATCAACTCATCACCCTGAATGGCACGTTACAGGTATTTCCAACCACACACAACCGTTTTTTTTTACTTCTACCTTCTATTCGATTGTTTTGTGTGCGTTGCTTCGTATCTCACCAGCAGTTTCCGGTAGACACACATTATTCTGCTCACATTGTCGGATGGGTGTCTATTTTTGACTAATTGTCATCCACTTCCGGCGTATGGCGGTGGTGGCTCTCGGAAGTTGTCGTAAAAGTACCGCAGCAACTGGCAAACAACACACACACGTATCGGGGATAACCTGTTGCACATCTGTGAAACTGCCACCGGTCATCACTGGGCAATGGCGCTGCTGTTGAAACCTTACGGGGTAAACTCTCTTCACAACGGTCACGAGTACGCTGCTCGTGTGACAGACAGCACACCCGTTAGTTGGTGGGCCGTTTTGTGAGTGAGAGCTACAAAAGCCCGTAGTATAATCGCGCCACGTTCGTAATCGCTTCCGTTCGGGTTGCAATCATTTACGTTTACATGTTGGCCCTCTTGTCTGGGTATCAATTCTATTAGCTTTTTTTTTGCTGTTTTTATTCATACCCGTTACTTTTTGACCCCGAATTTCGCTTCCAAACGGAGCAGAAAGATTTCTAACTGCATGATCCGCAAATGGAACATCATTACGAGGTGCGTACCAGCGATTAACGGAAATTGGTGGGTTAGTTAAGGTTTAGAAATTAACCTCCACAGAAGCTTTATGGAATGGAGCTATAAATTTAAATTGAAAATACAAAGTAATGTTCATCAAACCATCCATAAAGGGAATGTAGTTAACAAAACCTTAACCAACCGTTCAATATACAACTTCAATCGACTCATTTCACCAGCCAAAACAACACTGCTTTTACTACAACGCTTACCTGAAACGAGAGAAAGACGGTAAAGAATAATCATTAAAATTTGTTGATTCAAGTCAAAATTTTGGGGTTAACTAAGTAACTAATGTCGAATAACATTTGAATCTTAACAGCACAAAGCTTTGATGAAAACTAACCAAATGTTTAGCCTTAAAACTCCATTTTATTCTCAACAATCAACAAAGTAAGCATTATAAATAAAGAAAAACAATACAATACATGCTTGCATAGAGCACGACGCAGCTATAATGGTCCCCAACTCCGATCCACCACAATTCAATCGTTCACTCGCTTATGCGTATCCATAAAATATGTTTTCTTCTTCACCCCCAGAGTACACACTAATGGGTCACACTCCCGTCTCCCCAAAAAAAAAACACACATACACAGAAATACTCGCACTAAAACCTTCTCACTCCCATATCGCCACGAAACCACCATTAATCTTTCAATTAATAAAGCATTAGGTAATTGATAGGAAGGAGCGACAAAGACATTTCCACTGACCCATCGACCAATGCAGTTGATTATGAGACGCGGCGTCAGTCATGATGGGGAGTACGCTCATTGTTTGCCGACACACATACCCGTGCCATGGAAGGCGCCCCTTTACAAACACTGCAGAAAGCGATGAAATTCCAAGTCGAAGTCCGCCGAGCCACACTCCGAACGTAGTGGGGTGGTTCAGAATGTTAAGTGATCGCTATTTTCGGGGTCGTATCATTTGACACGGGTTAAAGGGAAGCTTTGGCGCCCCCCTCCCGGTTTGCATCCGAACCACGGTAACGTGTGTTTAGTTAACCAAAACCTCAAACCCGAACGGACCGTGGGAATGGTGAGCAGAAGATATAACGCTTCAGCAATGTACAGGCGAACAACAATACCAACAGCAATCCCGGTGAAAATAGGAATTTTTTATGAACCTGTGCACACACACACTCAGGATGATCGCGCGCAACACGTGGTGAAACACGGTTCCAGCATAACCGTAAGAGGTGTACGAAACAATAGACGAAAAAAAATCCGGCCCGCGAGATCTCCCGCCGGACTAGAGTGATCGAACAGAAAGAAAGCCCTGCCCCGGCTGCCAAACTGATGTTGACAGGAGAAAGTTGAAATAAACATACATACAACGCGTTGTTGTTGTTTCGCGTGAAGATTGGGCCCCCGGCCGTAGCATATGTCCGAAAGCCGCAGTGTACCGACGTACATACGACGTACCTGCCCCCAAAAAGCGCATAACCGTGGCATAAAGAGAGTTGCGGTCTCCTCCCAAAATGCGATGATTTGCAATTTGCAGGCGAAAATGACAGCAATTAGTGAGAGAAGGGGAGGCACCTTTGCTCAAGTGCATGGCGCGGCGTGCAAAGTGGAATAGGAAAATAGTTGCTTGCTTGTTCCACCAGGCTGATGCTCTGTTGAGGAAACTTTCACACGACGGCAGTGATTTGCGGAAAACCCTCCATGAAGATCATCATTCATTTGCTAATTTCCGAGATTGATGAGTGAGTGATATTTATTCTCTTAACACTGATGATTCCATGCCGTTTTTTTTCTTACTAAATAAATCAATATTTTGTGAGAACCGTGCTCTTCAAATTTGCAAGTTGACATAATTTATGTTTCTTCGTTAAATAATAAAAAAAAAACAAAAAGGAAAAAGATATATTTTATGTTAAGCTATTCACCTATGATCAGCTAACTATGGAATTCATGTGTTACAAAACATTGAAAAGATATGCTTAAACAATGTTCAACTGTCCAACTTCTACCATTAACGCTGGCCTTCTCTGCCTTGTAGGAATGAATAAACACAATTTCGCAACATAAAATCGAATTAAATTCATTCGCCACCACATTTAATATAATTACAACGGTAAACCCCTCACTATGATACAACACTATTGCCACACGATGATGCTGTCCTTCGTGCGTCTGTGCTGCTATTGGTACATCTTCAGCAGCATAAAACTAACGTATCGCTCGCCACCCGGCATGATGCTGCTGCACTAATGAATTATTAAGCAGCTTATCCCCCCACACATCACCATCTTTATTTCGTGACTCGACGCTAACCCTTTTAATCGCAATCGTGGTCAAGAATGGTCACAATAATGCTGAAAGCATGGCATTGACAAGCAAAATGGTACCCCACTGGAGGCTATTCTTTATGCACAGCAATCGCAATCGCAGCCGCAAGAATGCAGTTGATTGTTCCATTGCGTAGGCCGGTATGTAACACTCGACAGTTCTGTGGCTGTGTGCATATCGTAGGCATTCAGCTAACTGCACACTGTGCAGCATAGTCCGTCGTCTGCTTCTGCTGCTTTTAAAGCTACGCAGCACACATCGTCTGGCCGTAGACTGGCTGGCACAGGCAGACAAAGTGGTGGATGCACTTTTCATTAACACTCATGAATGTTCACCCACTCAAAAAGAGAGAAAACAAATAAAAAGTAACAAACTAAAACAGACTCCAGACGGGGTTTGCTGCTTCTCTGGTGCGCGCACCACTGCTGCAGCAATGATCATCGAACTCGGTCACATGTGAAGTTTAGGGGCGTGAAGATCATTCGACCGGCGAACCGTTCAGCCCTGTCAGAACAACCTTTTTCCGGTTGTAACCTCATCAATATAACATTGAAAACTGATGCTTCGTGACTCTTCTGAGCATGATGGACCTGGGCAAGAAGGGGTACAACGAAGAAAAACTTATGAATGAATTTCTTTCAACTTCAACCACCCATAGGTTCAATCTCCCGCCTTTGTGTATGCTGCAGTTGCCCCGCTGTATGCAACTTTAAACCATCACTTGAAATATATTCAATTCGTCACGTACTTCTTGAGGTACTTGAACAGTGCAGAGTGCAGCAAAACGTGGAAAAAACAGTTGCCCAGCGGTTTCAAGAGCACATTGGAACATATAGAGAGGCAATATCGATTGTGTCTTAAAAAAAAACTAATGCTGAAGGAATTCTAACTTTCAAAGTCTAGTCAATAGTTAACATTCATTAACTGTTACGGTCTCATAGATCCAAATTCCCTAAAGCGTTAACTTCTTGTCGTCTGCTTTCGACAAGAAAATCCAATCCGCTATTACCTATTACAAAACACTATATTCTGAAAAATGCTGCTCGATTACGCTACTAATTTCAAATTTTCTTCACAAATAAATCAACCGAAGTCGAGTTATAAAGATATTGATGTCGTTGCCACTTAAATGACCACCAAACATTGGCTCCAAAATTATTGTCTCTATTGTTTACTATGCAAAGAAATACAATCCTGATTCACAAAGCAGTCTCTTAACTAAACGTCAATTGGTAACGTCATAAGATTAACATCTGGCAATCGCTCAAGTCACTTAGTTAATCATCAATTTGCATTTAGACACTTGTGTAGTAAGACCGCATGACAGGTATAGTTGTAGATGAACTACGGAACGTGTTTAATGCGTAAGACAGCTAGTTTGACATCTGTTGAACAAGTTAAAGCGTTACTAGCAATAAATGCCAATTTAATGCTAATTACACATTAACACTATAACGTGCACTTCTTCACCAATTTTACGATATTCAATGTGCACTTCTCGGCATACCCGTCATCCGTCTCCACACACATCTTCCGACAGATTATCCCCACCTTGAAGCAGCGTAAGATAAACTTTACCTAATTGTACTGCTGCAGCCAATAGTTTACTCCAACCGTGTCAGTTAACGGCCAATCTGCATCGGACGCTTACGGGGTCGCGCCGATGGGGCCACAGGCGTCGAAAATTTCACATTTCCACGGTTCCGTTCCAAAAACGGGACCGCCGTTTCAGCCGGCACCGTTCGCAAGGAAAAGGAAACAAAGGGATTGTTCACCAATGCCACACACTGCATTAGGGGGCGCGCGACGTTAGTAATCCGCTGCGGCCTGCGCCGACCATCTACATAAACAAACATGGTCCACTCTGTTGGTTAGAGTTTGATACATTCATTCTTTTGTAGTTACAGCCAACCTTTTTTCTCCTACAAATACGTCATACAAATACATCTTACTTGTAGTAATTTCAGGCGTGCGCGCGCGCGAGCGCTCATTAGAAGACCTTATGGATGATGGAGGCGACACGCGTTCACCTTCCTATGTGTGTGTGTGTGTGTGTGTGATTCCATCTCTGAAAGGGAGACGATAGTTTACATTTGTTGCCCTTCGTCGGTAGGAAAACACGACCAAACCCATCCCTCAAACCAAGGGTTGCCCGAAAGGAGCGAGAAGTTCTCGTGATTTTAAAGGCGAGACATACATTGCCGGACATTTCATCAGTGACGCTCGTCGAAGACCTGGCAGGATGGTTTATTAAACATAGATCTCGCATAAATATTTACATAATGCAGGCCACAATTCAAACATTCGGGCACTCACAACTCACCTTCATATGCATGTCAAACATCCATGGATGAAGGTTTCTTTCTGCTTCGTTCAATATATCCCCCCGAACGGACAGACCACAGTAATTTGGTATCCTCTGCAACATCTTCACATCGTTACTTCATTTTGTCTTGTACTAAGACACCCCAATCGCTGCACAATCCAATGTCCAATGTTAATACCGCAATTTCCGTACATCCTAAGATACAGATATTGACGTCGACTTGACCTTTTCCGTAGACACTGCCCAAAAAGGGAAGCAAAACGCACTCAGAGTACTTGTAATCAGGTCCTAACCCCCAAAAAATCTAATCAGGACGCTCGATCGATCAACGAGACGTTTTTTCCGCCCTCTTCCAACCACTCAATCCAATAGGTCTTCTCACCGCAGAGTTCGATGCGATCACGAAAGGCAATTTCCGCGAACGAGTAGATTGATACATCCTGCCTACATTCACCAAACGTGCCCTTTCGCTTCCACGCACCGGCCGTACCACTGTTTCGCACTTTCAGTTTCCATCTATCGGTAGTCTCAGTGCACCCTTTTTCCCAGCGCCACGGGGATGCTGAGCCGGTAAAAGTGAGACTCTGCGTGGTGTAGTCGGCGCCATGGTGGGCAGGGAAAATTCAATTTCCTCGATACGCACACACACACACACGCATACGCATCGTTGTCCTGCTATTGGCAGCATTATTGGATTGGTGTTTTTACATGCTTTTCGTCGGCATATAATAACCGGTATCACTTCCCAGCTAATATTGGACAGTTTGTCGTAGAATTGGACGTTTACGGTAGCAACCGTTGTAGTAATGATATAGCAAAATTATTAACATCAAACAGTTTCCTGTAACCTCAGCAAATGAAATGTTGAATTCTCGTTGTAAAAAAAGGCACAGCGTATGTCCCAATTTAAATAAGTGTGATTAGCCGCGAAAAGGTTTGTACTAATTTGCTCCAATGAATTCACCTGATTGGTAACGAATTTGGTTCGTTCCGCTTCAGCTCACCTTCCAACAACAAACGGTATGTGTGTGCACGCCCTGCAGACCGAATATGAGGTTAACGAGAAAATCATGCTCCCTAATGGGTGGTGACTTTGTCGGAGTGTGGACGTGTAAGCCACTACCGATTGTACCCGTACGTTGCAACTGCCAACGAGAACTGATCGATTTTTCACGCTGATTTTTCAAACTGAACCGTGTGAAATGAAAGTAAAAAATCATCATTAACCTACTGCACTTGCGGCGCGTGACCTTAAAGGAGTGGGGAATTAATTGAAATTCCACAACCTGGAACGTTAATGAGTATCTGCTCCATTTTCCATTTGATATTATTTTTATTTACAAAATAAAAGCAATATTGTAATTCTGTGTTTTAAAGATCTGTGAAATTACTAAATTTTGAGTATGAAATATACGGATAATTAGATAAATTAAAACTATATTTATGTTTGGCTGGATGGCTTGAATAAAAACATAAATCAATCTGTTGTGAAACTGTTGTAGAGCTATTTAAGCAACGGAATTCCTCCATGTTCTAAGCAATCACGTGGAGTCCATCAACAAACGTCTGTAGAAAAACAACCGTACCATCGGGCCCTATTCATTATCCATTCCATACGCAGTCGCATTTGCCCAAGAAGCTTCACCAATTTTTGGCCTGTTGATCAGCATACAACTGATGATTCGGCAGTGACCGATACATTCACTGCGCATAACTTCCCTTCGCATGTGTCCATCATCAAGACACCACGTATGGTGCGATAATTATGGGTAATTACATTTTCGGACAAAACCCTAAAAGCACTGCCCATAAGCCATCGTCACCAAAAGTGCACCACCATATCCTGCGCCACCTCTCTCTATCGTTGGCTTAACTGTGAACGAAACGGACACCAATCGATACAATTGTGGAACTGTTTGGTTGTTTGGTACGCGCAGCGGAACTGAAGTTTCCACGCACGTCCCCAAAAAAAATCAACCACATATCCAAACGGTATGCTGTTGGGCGCATTTCGTTTCTGAATAAACCCCCCGGTACAATCGAACACGTGACCGATCGTTCAAAAATTCACCAACCACCAATTCACCCCATCTGCCGATCACACAGACCCCCCCTACCCGTAACACATTCCAACGCTCGTCTTGTTGGTTGGATTTCCCAACCAACACTGTCGGGACCAGCGTTATACTCGGTTAGGAACACACATTTGAGAAACCGCTCCAGGCACGCAACGGTGAGAAGCGGCAATATTCGATCGTGTTGGATCGCACCGTACGCTACATATGCATGCGCTGGAGAGTTGGTGCGGTACGTGAAATTATGAGACCGCAACCGAAATTCAATGTTTATCACAGTTTACTGCCCTCACAACCACCACCAGTCCAGTACAGTGCGATATCAACACCTGACTTCATTGTAACCACCCTGCAACGATGAGCGCGCTTCACTTCTCTATCTCGCTCTCACCGTCTATCGCCGACTTTCCCCCCGAATTAGTTACCACGTAATCTTTCGTTGGATCGAACGAAGATGATCGCCCCGCGAACCTTTTTGTTTGAACATAGCACAGCACACACGCCTTTATCCCTTTTCCATCTACTTTGCTTCACTTATCAAACCACACTTCACGCTGACGCACTTTCTCAATCATATACATTCCGTCGTTACAAGCTTAAGGAATGTACCTTTTGGTGCCTGCTGCACCTTTCACGCTTCTTTCCCTCAAACATAAACTCTTCATCATGCGGTGCTGGAATCTTATCCCCAAAAGTTAGCTGCACAGCGGTTCAACTCCCAGCAGGTCATCCTTGCCGTGAGGAAACTTGAACATTACGTACATTTTCGCAGTTTTGATTGGTATCGATTTTCTAAAAATAATCTAACCTCCGCTATCTTCCGAAGTCTCGATTGAACGTTTATTCTTTCTATTGCTGCATTTGTATGGACGGCCACTACAAATTGCGCAAATCTTATTCGGACAAAGTTAATTATCTGAGAAAAAGTTTTTCCTTCCCAGCTCACTTTGTGAATTACTTATAAAGAGCATCGATTCGGGTTTGGGTCACAATACAACGTGTCGTAAAACCCTCACAACTATACTACTCCAATCAGCATGTAAAAGCAACAAATAGAATTATTAACAATGTAAAGAATTCCAAACTTCACACAATCCAAACCATCCTTATCCTTCCCTCACGTGGGTGAGGTCTGGCTACGTAACCTACAGCTCCACCAGCGTTGGAGAGAGGAGTAAGCTGACCAATAATTACGCGCGCGCTCAAGAAACGCATATGGTTTTCGTATTTTGGCGCCCGTCGTTCGTACAAGCGAAAAATAATCATAACCAACCGTTCGTGTCTCGTCTAATCCAAAAGTGCCGCTAGTGTTAAGCACGCATTTGCAGCGAAAAACAAAAAAAGAAAACTATCTCTCATGCCGCTCGCCAGACACGACCAAGAACTCTCTCTAACAAACAGTTTATCATGCATAAACACAATTTGTTTTCGCTGCTTCTGAAAACAAACTGAAAGCTTCTCGTGAGCAGGGTAAATATTTATCTGCAACCGTGATCAAATGTAGCTTGTCAGCTGTTGCCTTGCTGCGATAATGATGCTTGTTGTGCTACTAATGATACTGTTATAAATTATTCGCAACCATTTAAATTAAACACGAATAGAAAACGACAATCAGTTTTAATAATTAAAAAAATGTTTTCTATAGTTACGTTTCAGATTTTATACCGCTTCCTGGAGTGTTTAGCATAAAGTTGAAATGCAATCCAAAGTATGAAAATTGTTGGACTTACCTAAAACGATAAAGAAGAAAAACCAAATTTAGAATTATGATATATTGAATATTAAACACAAATAGTTATATCTCTTGCATCCCTTTGGCAGAAAATCAGGCCCAATCCACTAGTAGCTCAACCCTAAGTGGTAATTGGATCGGACAGAACGATTACTCATACTTATGTGCAACAGCTTCCATATGCAAGTATACTCATTGCTCGGCACAGCACACTTTTCCGTTTTCCGTTCGCACCAAATTCACCTCTTCATCCCTTGAGTCCGATGATCTCGGGAAAATGATTTCCAAAGAGCAACCGGCTCGATCTTCATCGTCAACCGGATACACGGACATACCGTGGCCAAGGGTTGCGGCGATGAAGCTGGCTACAATTTACAGCAACCACATAGAAAAAATGGGTGGCAAAGATACGATACAAATGCTTCGCATACTCTCTCCTTAACCTTGAGAAGTTTAATTTCATTCCATTTTTTGCCTAACCTATTGGCCGGCCGGGTGTGCGAGACCATAGCAACAGTGAAGCGGAAGGCTATTTTTAAAAATAATTTTCCAAACAGCACATATTACATACATCGCACGCATTATGTGTGCCAACCGGCGTGGAGGTCGGAGGAAGTTAGCCGATACTCCAAACAGTACTTACCGGTTGCCACACCACCACATACGCTTCACTGAAAAAGGGTTTTGGAATGCGTGCGTGCACTTTACAGGCGCGCGGACAAAGCACCAGAGGATACAAAAAGGGATACATACTGGTGGGAGGCGTGGAGCACAACACCATCACCTATCCTTCCTCATCGTCACGTACACCAGAACCAAGTGAAACGCTGATGTGAAACACCAATGATTGATATGACCATGTGCAACCGCTCCTATTTCCCTGTGTGACGCCGCGAGCCTGCGAATCTTTCCCTCGGGACACCCCACACCAGAGTCACACCAGAGATCACCTCGACACGACCCTGCCCAACCCATCTGCTCAACCCAGGAAATCTTCCACGGATATGGTAGGAAAACCACTTGATCTGCGTGGGCACTTGAACTACCCAGATCCAAGGTCCTAGCCCTCCTGGCTCACGTTATCCGCGACCGCCCTTAAGAGCGGTAGAGTTGAGAAAATCTACACTTCTTCAACTCGATCATCACACGCTGCCCGATCATGGGGGAAAGAAGCAGGGCTTGCGGCATTTCGGGACTGGAAGGTTACGCGCTGCACAGTAAATCAGCTCTGAAGTGGTCGTACATCAAGATAAGAAAGACGATGGCATAGAACGGAACCACGGGGCTCATTATGATACTTTCCTTGCCAGCGAGTTGCTTCACATCAGTGTTTCAGTGTCTCGCACGATATCGGGATTGAATGTAAACCGTAAGAAAGGGGAAAAATACAAGGCTAGTTGTGTTATGTACAAATCTATTGGGATATGAATCGTCGACATAACGCTTTCGCGATGTCAATCTACGGCTTCTTCATCAAGCGGCCCCATACGCGCATAAGAGCGGTAATAAACGCGTTCAATGTTCACATCTGTTCATCATACGTCTCGTTGCCAGAACGTTATTGCAACTGTGAAGCACTCGTCACGTGAAACACATATCAGGGGAATCTGCCGCCGTTGACTGCTAGTTCTTGCTAGAGGTAAATGCCCTGCAATACACCACTATTTCCAGCAAAAGCGGTAATGTTCTCTTGTTGCAACTTCACGCACGCTTCTACATCAACGTCGTCTAGGAGTTCCAAAAATAAACTCACTACGTTTCACGTTTTTCAATCTCCATCTCGAGCAAGGGACCGGAGGAACGATAGTGTACTTGAGTTATATTTTATTATCGTATCATAATTACACCACCCCAAATCAGCAGAAGTGCACCATGAATTTCCATACCATGAAAGAAGCAATCATAAACAGGCTATGTCATAATTTAAAAACCGTAGCCTTCATTGCTGATAGCAAAGTATATTAAATTTGCAACCTCTGGAGACGACCGGGAGAGTCCGGGTGAGTCCCAAGGGATCGATTCTACATGTTGTTGGAGCTCATTCCGGGCAAACATTTGGCCAATAAATATCTCTTTCTTCTTTCCGTACTGCGTTCTCTATGCTAAAAATCGCACAGCCATGTTACATTTTTGGTGCCATATAAATTTCCCCATTAAATTGCAGACCACACCAAAACACACACACACACACAAAGAGAAAAAAGCGTTTCCGCGAGATAGTGAACATTTCTAACAACCGGGCAAAAATGACTTCCGACACATACCATGGCAAAATATTATCTACGTCTACAATCTTTGGTGTGCGATTGTTGCTTAGCGATCCTTTCTTCTATATGGCCCGGGTTCCGCCTCCTATCGTCTAACTTTATGCTTAATTAACGCCAACTTAACCTTCTACACTGCGGTGACGACCGCGGCATGGAAAATTGCTGTGACTAATTAATCAAAAATCTCACCACTCACAGTCCACGCTCCCTGCCGGGGTCCGACAAGCATTTCTAACATCCCCTTGGGTTGTTCTTTTTTTTTCGTTGCCCCAACGGAACTTTTACCCTTGGCTGTAGCGTTACCACTGTATTCCAGCAATGAAGGAATAGGACTCTCGTATATTGAAAAAAAATTCAAACACTAAACAAAGTGTTCCCGTAGCTAATCTTAACGAAGTAAACAAAACGACCAGACCAGGGTTGCGTTTCGAGAGCATACAAAAAATGGTGACCCCAAACATCAAAACTCTACCCTGGGTCTTCTATGTCTTTATCGCGCTCTGAATGTCATCTTCATTTTGGGTTCAACAAATAAAAAAGCGCAGACCCAATGCTACCAACGGTGAACGTAGGCGAACCAATTAGCTCTGACGACTAATTTCTTCAAATAGCGCGGCGCTAGTACTTGGAGAGGAGCTGAAGCAAAAACACAATCAAACTACCGGCTCGTCCAGCTATAGTTCTACCCCAAGACATCCCAACGATAACCTTCCTTTCGCAGTGGGCACCGTCTACGGATGCTGCCGGCACTACAGTTCTACGGTGACGGACATTCAAGGAAAAGTTCACGAAGATGACGCCAGAGGAAGCGGTATTAGGTCACCGAAAGGCTATCGCATAAATGCTTATCTTCGATTCAAAAATCAGTCTGCGCCACCACTTTGCGAGCGGCCACAATTGTGTAGGTAGGAAAATGTACAGAACAACGCACCAACCAGGAATGATGGGAAGCCGACTTTCAAGCAAGACTTCACCAGACATGCCACGCCTTAAGCCAACCCCGCCACTATCGGTGAGGATGATGAGGTCAAGATAGGAATGCAACCGCGTACATTTATTTATATTGCTACAATCACCTAAAGTCTGGGCAGGAATTATTTACATGCATGGCCTAAGGCTAGCTGTGGCTGCGGTGCACACGCTGGAGAACGGTCTAGGGTGTGCATCTTATTAAGTGTCGTCCGGCTCGGTTTTGCACATACCAGCGCCAAAGAAGACACCGTCTCCACCCATAGCCGGAGAATAGGAAGCGGTGCCCGTACGTGGGGACTACGTGCGTGGAATGTGTCCGATGAAGCAATTAGTGTCGATTTGGACCTCAACATTCTCGACCTTGGTTGGATGCAATTTAAAATGGATCGAGCGATTTGATATGCGATAACGCTTGTGAGTGTGTACCAAGCGCACGCTTAGAGTTCGGGGTTCGATAATTTGATTTTACACCCCAACAAGTCATGAAACAACAAGCATTGTTGTTGAAACCGATCAATGTGTACCAATACGGTAGAGTTGGTAGTTGACACTGTTCCTTAGTATGTAAACGACTTTATCAATTATTTTCCACATCGGACCTACTTTACACGGTACCAATAAAATTATTCCACGAATTTTGATTAATCAAAACTCTAATGCTT